>OY730193.1:5307525-5600678 GCA_963422505.1 Pseudognaphalium luteoalbum | reverse complement strand
ATGATCATCAAAAAATAAACTATAAACGTGTGTGTGTGTGTGTGTGTGTGTGTATATATATATAGTAACAGGTTCAAAAAAGTAGAAAATTTTGGTGGAGAAGAGGGAGAAGCAATATGATTAAGCATTTTTATTACTATGATTCATTTTTTTATTATTATAATTCAAGTTATAAAAAGTTGAATCATAGTAATAAAAATACTGAATCATATTGTTTCTCCCTCTTCTCCACCTAAATTTCCTTCTCCAATGAACCGAATCCTATATATATAGTGATCAAGAAGGAAGTGCTTTTTTTAGGGGACGCGTTACTAGTCATCATGAAGCATCTTACAATTATCAATCAAAACGTCAACAAAAGATTATTTTTACCAATCAATAGTAATCAAAATCGATGCTATAGAGAATATATTAACAAATGGATTTTATTTTTAAGTCATAACATTAGTTGATGAATATTTATTTAATAAATTGTTTAGCATTCACCTTGATGAATGTTAAACAACATTCATTACGATGAATGTTAAAATATCACATTATTTGAAAAATATTTTCAATTTTAACATTCATCGGTTAACATTCACTGCGATAAATTGATGTTATAACTTGCAGAAAGAATTTATCATTGAAGTTTTACATTCAAAGCATTAATTATGATTAACATTTACTAAATATCAATTCGTTTTTTGTGAGATTTGTATGGGCGAATGTAATATGTTTTTTGATTAATAATAACGCTTCCCCCCCTTCCCCCATAAAATGCGCTTCCCTCTGGATCATTCCACTATATGAGAGAGAGAGAGAGAGAGAGAGAGAGAGAGAGAGAGAGAGAGAACCTTAAGGTCACTTCCGGAATACCCCTCGGTCATGTTGGCAACTGCGTCCAAATCCATATCTGGAGACAAATCCTCTTTTGCCAGTATAACCTTTAGGATCTTTGCTCTATTAGGAGCATCTGGTAAATTAACCATTAATCTGAGAAATGAATTGAATACGTTAAAATGATCAGCAGCATACAAATTTCGTTGCAGAAAGGTCAAAGATTTAAAACAAAAAGGTCATATCTAAGGCTAGTTTACCTACGAGGAAGCCTTCTAATCACTGCCTCATCAAGATCAAAGGGTCTGTTTGTAGCGGCAAGTACAAGAACTCTTTCCGTATCTTTCGTGCGCAAACCATCCCAATTCACCATAAACTCATTTTTCATCTTACGCATGGCTTCATGCTCTCCTGGATTCTCCCTTCTCCCCAACATGCTATCCACCTTTTATATACAAAAAAACTATAAATATATCTTTATAAGTGAAACTATTCAATACAACATTAGAATTAGAGTTGGCGAGATGGACAACCAAGTTAGGTAACAGGTCGGAATAGGTTCAGGTTAGAACAGGTCATTTGTGTACAAGCCGGGCCCAGATTGACCCACAAACACTTTTTGTTTTTATTGAAAAATAACTAATGTGTTAACAATTGATACAAAAACAATTTAATTATACTATTAATCTGAATTTTGAATAATATATTTTCAAAATGTATTTCAGGCGACTTTTGACTCGTTCAGGACATTTCACCCGCTTGAGATAAAACCAAATCAGCCATTCATAAATGAACAGTTCAAACTGAGACCTCTAATTAAAAAATGAACAAAGATGAAAATTTCACAATCGTACTTCGTCCACAAAGACAACACTGGGAGAAATTTTGCTAGCGAGTGTGAACACAGCCTTGACATACTTCTCACCCTCACCGAACCACTGAATAAGACACATGAGGATACAGAAGTGAGCACAATATTTGTCGGCGAAATAAATTGAACTAAACTGCAGAGAATTCTAAGAAATTACCTTTGATGTGATGCTTGACATAGATATATTTATGAAGTTAGCACCAGCTTCTGTAGCTACAGCCTTAGCCAGCATAGTCTTTCCAGTCCCAGGGGGCCCAAACAAAAGAATTCCCTTGCAAGGCTGTATAATGACAGCTAAAAATTAGACCTCAATTGCTCCAATTACATCAGATATTTACAGCCATGTCATCCGTATGCACAAGGGCAAGAACATAATTACGAGAGAACAAAAATGAAGCTTAAAACCAGAGACAATCGAGAAAGATTTAAAAATGGTGAACAAATGAAAAGAAGAAGAAGCATTTTTACTAAATGTACTGGTATTAAGTAGGTTAAGTCAGGTAACAGGCCAAAAGATGCTAGGCTGAAACATGTCCTTTTAGTAAGGGTCAAAATATATTGAGCTGCAAGCACTTCTTTGTTCATTTCTCAAGACTTCCTATGGATAATTGATATGTTGATCAATAATCTAAATCTTTAAAACTATTTGACAGGTTGTACTGTTGTACGCCTTAAAAAACTGTGGGCGACTTTCACAGTTTAACCTATTGACCCGTTTGAGATAAAACACAGCCATATCAACCTATTTATAAGTAAATGAGTCAAAACTGAAACCTGTGAAATATTAGGATAAACAAACACGAAGACTTGTGGAGCAACTAACTTCACATTCCTAGAAAACTAAGCTGTCCAAGTCAATGTGGAGTAAAATTAAAAATGTGAAAACCTTGGTTAATTGGCCCTTGCAGAAAAGCTCAGGTCTTTGTAAAGGGAGCATCACCAACTCCTTTAATGTATCCTTGACCTTTTCCAGTGCTCCAATATCATCAAATGTTACTCCAATGTCACTAGGAGGTATCACATCAGCTAGAAGCCTTTTCTCAAATTCATTTTCTGTAACAACATCCTATACATGTATATATAAATATTCAGTAAAAGTTGGTATGGTCAATTGAAAACACGCTTTGCTATGCAACAATTTCAACAATTTACAACATATGAAATCGCTTAAGTTACCTTGAGAGACTTCTTCAAGCTCTTGGATTCATTCTGGATTGCTTGGAGAATTTCAATACCATACTGTATACTGCCAGATGTCAAAGTTACCAAATCAACAATTATATACTCCCCCTCAAACAATAACAAAAGATTGAAAGCAAAACACTAAAATAAGTGAGAGGTTCATATACCTCTCGTTTGAAAGAACAAGTCTCCCATCTGGATCAGCTTGAGCATGTTGCATTAGATGGTGGCTTAAGGCCCAACCGACAACTTTCTCAGTACCTTCAATACAATGACAAAACATTAAACTAGTTAACATAACAATTTGTCTATCAAATGTCATTTAACTTATCATGCAATAAATCTTTTGTGAAGTATATCTTGTAGTAACTAACAATAACAATAATAATAATATAAAGACAGATTGAACATACCTTCATTTGTAAGCAACTGATCCTTGATGCACAATGTCTCCAACCCGTCACATTCTAATCCAGTCCGACTAAGTACCTGTCATCATAATTGCCAGATAATTATCTGTTGAACTTCAAGTATAATATGCTTGTCCCACAAAAGTTACAACATTGCCTTTTCTTTTGATATCCCATAAATTTGTATCAAATGACTTTTCACTTTTCAGGTATTGATAGGTCCCACAAAAATTGATACGGAGTAAAACATTTCCTTGTGTTGGAAATAGTCTCAAGTCAAATAACCTATTGGTTCCCATACACATCAGACATAATAATAGCAATAGAAAAGTATATGATTAATTAACTTCATAGAACAGAGCATGTAATTTTGGTGATTGTTTAGCTATAAAAAGTTGCTCACGTTACGTAGATTATTAAGGTTTCCCTTCATCTTTAAAGTTTCGGCATCTCGGTCTAATTGCTGCTTCCAGCTAGCAAGAAGATTCTCATCCTGTAGAAGTTCACATAAGTATTGTATATAGAAGAAGTCATGACATACAAAATATAGGCGTAAATTTCGATTTTCGATCCACTTACTTGAGAATGGGTCAATTTGAATTGTGATTTATAATCTAAATCAGTTTAAATGATAAAATTCAGGTATAAAAGGAAAGGATCAAATGGGTTGAAATTAGTCCATAGACTAGACATAATGCATACAACCCCAAAGATTTACATTAAAAGCGTAATATTTCATTGACTACTTTAATCAGGGATGAGCATGCATTCCTAATTCCCGATCCCATACCCACTGTCCGGTATCTGGTATTTATATATATACAATTTTTTGGATGCGGTACTTCCAGTTCAATATGGGTATTTTCCCAACTTTTTCCCGTTTTGGTACCATACAAAGACATTGCAAAATTACCTACTGACCCTGAAAGTGAACCAACTGCGTCACACTTTTTTTTTCTATATTCCTCAAACTCTAGAACAACATGTGATTTTCAAAATTATATGTCCAAGTATATGCTAGGATAAAGTCAAACATATAGTCCAGTATGGCATATAAGTATTGGTGACACATTTGGTGTTTGAGGAATTTGGTGTTTGACATATAACTATAAATCAAAATAACATATAACTTCAGTCACTTATTCCTAGCAGCTTACATTAAACAATTATTGCTTTTTTGGTGTTTGACTTTACACCACAATTAGGCATTTTATTATACATGGTACCAATCCGGTATGACACCATTTTTTACTGTACGGGTACTGGAACCGTACAACTGCGTTAACCAGTATTCGGTACTCATTTTGGGCAAAAACGGAACGGTACCAACTGGTTCGGTACGGTTCGGTACAGTTCCATCCCATGCTCACCCCTAAATCATCTGAATTATTATAAGAGTATATGTGGGTCACCCTGATCCACACCAATAATGACAAATTCCAACCCGAGCCCCCAACTTGTTCAGAACTAGAAAAAAGACGCCGCGTTCATTGGTCTGTTACCCAACTGCCTGATATACCAATCTTGCAACCTCACCAGAAAGCCAATCAGGGATTAGGGCACAAACCTGAGGCATGTGAATGACCACTTTATTAGGAAAAAGTCTTGTTAAAAGCTTAGTCGCCTTAGGAACCTCTTTCCCCCTTTCATGTACTCTCCCAAAACCATCCTGAAATGCGGAATATTCAACAGCATTAGACAATAATCATTGATTTTGGTGTACCAATAATGGAGAAAGAACCCAAAGTCTATTAACATACGGTATCTAGTTAATTTCCTACACACCTACACACATTACTCTATGCTCTACTCGAAAGATATTCAGGGATTATCATAATAAACCGAACTTGAAGAACTGGAATTCTATAAGCAAGCCATAACAATTTAAATTTTCCAGTTCAAACCGAAGAGGCGGTTGGATGTGCAGCTTCATGTAGACATGCAAAGTAAACCATTAAGGCTAATAATATATGAAAATGAAAAATGCAGACCATAGAAACTGACATTCAGGAATATATGGCACTAGTTTTAATTCAATAAAAAATAAGAAACGCATGAATAAAGAGATACAATGATATCTAGCCCTTACCGACGACGGGAAAGCCAAGTCAAGTAGAGCAGTTTGGTTACTGCCAAATTTTGTGAATAGTAACCCACCAGGATGTGACTGCAAGAAAACCAAATGAAATGCAATTAATAACAAATTTATTTATATAGACTTCGGAACTGGAGTATATAAACCTAAAAAGCACAGTTATTAATTGTGAATCAATCAAGCGATAATATAATTACATAGCCGTAATTCATTATGTCATATACGTCCAAAAGTTAGCTGCATAAGATAGATTTTAAACAACCCCGGGCACACGTCTTTAAGACATGAGTGTTAATAATGATTGCAGTCAGATAATCAAGGATGACAGTATTTAGGTATCCCACAAGATAAATAGTGCATCAGTACGTTTCTACATCCATATAAATATATGTATACACAAGATATTAGAGAATATTACCTTTTCTTTGCGACTATCAGTGTGAGTTTGTGAACCAATTACAACAACATTGTCTGGGAGCTTTTCGAGCCAGACTTTAAAAGTTGCATATGATTCTGAGCTACCAACAATGGACTTCTCAGCATCTTTCATAAACAAAATAAAGGGATGATTCCTACTCTCACTAGATACAACCTAAAAGTTAACAAGGTACAGTCAAACAAGGTGCTGACGGATGGTATACAAATATAAAATTTATCCTGGGAATTATAAACTACCTCAAACAAGGTGCTAATGAGTAATTTATCCAAATCTTCTACACCCGTTGAATCCAATCGAATTTCATTAGCTGGTAGAGATAGAGTATAAATAACACCATTAAAGCAAGTCATATCGATGAGAGTAAGAAACCACAGTATATAAATGCTTCAACGTTATGAGAATAGACAGATTACCAGAGCAAAAATATCCATAACCCCCATCACAGAGTCCACCAAAATCAACCCCATCAAGAATATGTTTATCAAATTTTACACCAATTTTTGAGATAGGGTTGTCTTCAAAAGGTAATAGAACTCTCCCACGAGCTCCAGAAGGAGGACCCCTAAGGTGAAGAAAAAATTACAATGATGAAACATATGCCAACAAGAAAGGAATTTTCATGTAACTAAAAAACCAAATAGTTAGAAAGGTACACTGATACCATTAACAAAAACACAAAAGGTTCAACTATATTTGTGCACAGAAAAATAAAAAATCAATAGAACTATACCTTGGAGAAGATGAAGAAGGGTGTATGACTCCTCCAGAAGCAGAACCTATAAATTTTACTCTGTCACCTATACAATTTTACTTTGTTTGGTTAGATGAGGAATGCATTGAATAAAAAGATTAAGCAGAAAAAATTAATATACCCAATTTAAATGTAGGGCTTTTGGAGGTTCCTGCAGCAGGGGGCACAAAATCAACCTCCATTTTCTGTTCTAAATCAAGGGGAGATGAAGATGGAACATTTTCATTTCCCATAGCATCCACTTCACTAGGGGTACTTTCAGTAGTGGTTCCAGGAGTTTGCTTAGAGACATTGTTAGTGTTTACTTCTTTCAATAGCTCAGCTTTTAATGATAAACCCTGAACACAATTAAGCAAATGATTAATCATTTCCAAAAAAGTATAATACGTTTATTGTGTAAATGCAGACAGATTAACACTTACACCCAAAAATGAATGGCTATCAAATATAAGCAATTTGGCCCCGTAATAATGAGCAAGTGCTTTTGCAAGTATTTCCTGATAAATCTCAGATCCTGAAAAGATAATGTATGGCAAAGTGTAATTTAGAAATTCAAATCAACCAATTTACAAATAAATATTTTTTAAAGCTTACCTGCGGGACCAGAAAGCAAGATTTTAGGGTTCACCGTAGGGAGTTCAGACGCATATTTAACTTGGTCTCTATGCTTCAAGTGTATGTAGGAAGCCGCAATAAGCACCATTTTGGTGTTCTCGCTGCAACACGAAACATCATAGACATGTTTTTATTGTCAAATACATAGGGAAGATATGGTCACAGGAACTACTATAATATTACAATTTCTGAGTTTTCTTTAAAGTTAAAGCGACAATTTATGCATTTTAACACGTTTATGATGCCTTTTAACGCATTTGGACCCACTCAAAGCACTTGACACGTTGGACTGGCAGTTATAATACATGAATGTGTAAACCGACTGTGGAAAATAGATGACTTATAAAAGCGGCACTTTTTATAAATCGCTTAGAACTAAGAAAACATTTAAACAGCACCCCTTCGTATAACATGACAAAGTGACGATGAAGAAGAAAACCTTAAGTAATATGGGAATTCCTCAAAAGAAACTTCAACTTCTCGTCCATCAATAATCCCAGCAAGAATCTCTTCCTTCAACATTGCAGACCTAACGGATGTAGCTGGTGCCAATGGTGTTTCCAACGCCTGTTAATATATATATATATATTTGCTCTTAAGCCAATCATAACTAGTACACTGGAGGAGGAAAATAGAAAGTTGATTACTTGAGCAGTTGACATATTAATGATTAAAAGCTTACATTTCCTGTTTCAGTGATATTAGCTTCTACGTTACTTCCGAGATGTGTGATTTTGCTTGCGGTTCTGATTTCAGATGGATTATCATTACCGGTATTTGTAGCTGAATTTACTTCTGAACCATCCAGATCATCATCTTGATTATGCTGACGAGGCTCCATCCCTAAATAAGTTTTAGGAACAGTTTGACCAGCAGACTTCAAACGAGATAAATCAGTTCTTATATTTGACAGCGACGCCAGTATAGAAGCACCTGCAACAGCTGATGGATCCCCAGCTCGTCTTTCAATATGCAGTGATTTTAAGTCTCCACCACGAACAAATGTATGTGTTCTTAACAAAGCATCACTTGGTAGTTGCTGAAAAATCTATCGAAAGGAAAATTAAGCAGAAACAAAATGTGAAAGAAGAGATATATATATATAATGCACCGCACAAAGGCATTGCATTAGGGGTGTTTCAATGTGCGTTTTGAGCCTGATTATCAGATGATTGTCAAATCAACCAGTTTCACATGTTTTGGTAGGGTTAATCTGATTCGGAATAGGTTATTATGTAAGAGCCGGATTATTGAATTTATAGAAGCAACAACGAGATTAATTATCACTTCCAGTCATTTAATTTTTTGCATTGAGTCCTCAGATAATCAGAATTTGTCCAAGCACTCTTAACAAATGGAAATTTGATTACCACAACTTCCAGCAACAGAAGTACGTTCCAACAATATCTCCTGCAACCCCTTTCTGTTACAGCTGATTATTTGACTCTGATTATACCAAAACGCACATCCAAATACCTTATTGAATTAATCAATATGAATGTTTATGTTAATAGAAGGATACATAAGCATGATTCCCTAGAGTTCCAAAAACGAGTTCGTCTCCTGAATTCAAAACACATGTTGTGCCCTTCTTTATAATCTTTCCATTAACATGCACAGATCCTTTGCTTCCTTTGATTTCAAGAACAGCAACAACACCGCCTTCACGCTGATCATGTTGACAAATAGTAAGTATTCATACTGCAAGTAGACAATTTGGAGTTCATCTCCATAATTCCTATGCACTGCGTGAACTATTTGTGCTTATAATGCAATGTGAACCCCTAAATGAAAGCAATGTTGACAAGAAATATTACTCGGTACCTCAGTAAGCTTTATAACGCAAAGACTTGCACTTGTATCCTTGAGTAGAAGATTAGCATTAATTTTTGATCCGACTGAAAAAGTGGTTGTATAAACAGTCATGGTTTGGTTCTGCAAATAAACAATGTATTTCATAAACCCTCTGCTGAATCAATAAAATTCATATAATCACTCAGTTTTAGCCGAATATACTAACCACTGAAGTCTGAGCAAAAAGCCTGCACCAAGGTGTGGCCATCTCACAGCTCTGATTTTGCTGTTTCCATGAAGAAAACGAACCTCTCGGCTTCTCCGTTAAAACTGGCACAGACCCTTAACAAAAACCAATACAAGCTCTCAGCCCCAATCCCTTAATTAATTTATATTCATACCAAAACAGCAACAAATTATAGCCCTAAAGATCTTGCAACCGATTACAACATTATATGTTGACTTCTACTTATTTTCTACACCGTAATAACTTTTATAACTACACGCGTACATACATATTATTGGATTCCACAATGCAAAACAACAAACACTATCAGTAGCATATAGACATGCAATAGATATATATACATACACAAGAACAATAAAAATTCTTCTTCTTTAAACATCTTGCAGTTAAAATTACCACATTACATGTTGACTTCTACCTTAATTCTAAACCCTAACAGTTCTGTAACTACACTCGTACTAAACTCCAAATACAGAACAACAAAATACTATCAGTAACTTACTTACATACATGCAATACAAATAATAATAACATCTATGTACACACACACACACACACACACACACACACACACACACACATATATATATATACTTACCTTGAGCGATCGGAGTAACAACAGAAGCAGCCGGCGCGGCATCAGTCTTGGCAACACTAACAACTTCACCTTCACCGTTCCGATTAGAGCCTTCGGCGACATTTTCCGGCGGATCTAACACCGGCGGCGAACTCAATTCCTTCGAATTTTCCACAACAAGCGGTTGTGATTGTTCCTGTGGCGCTGATTTCTCCGATGCACATCCGTTATCAACCTAAAACAGCATTTCAATCAACCAAAAAAATAAATTAAACAAATAGATTACAGAATTATATTTAAATTGATAAAATTAAAAGGAAAGGAAATGACATTAGGAAGCTTTTGGCGTTTAGGAGAAGGGGGTTTGTGTTCAGAAGAAGAAGATGATCGCTTGTTATTGTTGCTGCTGCTGTTGTTGTTGGGTATAGATCCACTGCGACGCGTGGACACCATAACTATTGTGCGCTTCTTTGCTTCTTCTTCTTCGTCTTCGTCTTTGTTTATTCTTGAAAAACAGAGCGAGAGAGAGAGAGACGAAGGGAATAAAAGAGAGAGATGGATGAGAAAATCAGAAATTTTTATTTATTTATTTATTTCTTTTGGATTTAATTTTTTGTTTACTGATTGGCAAAATAACAATGGGATATATATGGAAGCAATTTTTGAGAGCATGGCTAATGTAAAAAGTTTTATAAAGTTTTTTTTTTCTACACATTATTAACTTCTAAAAAAGCTTTAAATAAAAGTTTTATCTCTAATAAAAAAATTTTTTGTAAAACTTTTATTTTGAAACTTACATACAATTTGGTGAAAAAGCTTTTACTCAAAAGTTTGAGATATATCAAGCTTTATAGAATAAAAGCTTTTACTACAATGAAAAAGCTTTTCCAAATACTTTTTTTCATAAAAAAGTTTTTGATAGAGCCCTTCATTGGAGGTGCTCTAAGCAGTAGACGTTAGATTTACTAATTATGTTTCTATTGCATTTTGAGTACCTCATGTTTCAATATTTATAATTCCAACCCCACAAGTTTAATGTTTGACTTTATGCCTTTGTGCGATCAGATTTTTTAAAATAATTACTCCGCAAGTATTTTGGAAAACTATTTTTTTCCCCTTTATTTCATGGAAAGAAAAACGCTAAGACCTGCAAATTGACATATTGATATATATCTTCAAATTGACTTATTATGTTTAACGGACATAATAAGTAGTTATGTGTATTTGTATCAATTGTGTGCCCTTAAAATGTATGAACAAAGAATAGTGAAAATACTACTAATACATGTGGTAGAAACAAAAATAGAAATCAAGATCAATGTGAAATACTACTAATGATCACCTTATAAAACTTGGCTAAAAGAAAAGCGATTCAAACGTCTTAGAACTATATAGCTAATGAATTTTAAAGCATCGATCTCTTCACTTCGGTTGTATTATTCAAAGAATTTGTTATTAACTACGTTAATAAATTTATTGATTTTATCTATTTTCTTAGCATGCAACCTCCATCTCCCATATAAATATTCCAATTATGCAGCTAAGCAAAACTTTTTTTTTTTTGAAGAGCTAAGAATAATTTTATAAAAAACTAGCCCAGGATGGACTAAAACAAAAGAAAATACTTGAGCTATACTATAAGAAAAATACAAACTTTACTTTTGATCTATAAAGTCTACATCCTTCAGAGACTTTTCTGAAGTTCAAATAGCAAAACTAATGATACTTTGTTTAAAAAATTATTGTTGAACAGGAGGTGATTATATAACATAACAAACTAGTGATCTGAATATATGTGATATAAACTTTAATAAATATACATATATACTATGTTAAAAGAACGTTGCTATTATATATATAAAAATGAATTAGATTGACCAAAATTATCTAAAAGAGTGAATTAATAAATATAAACATAAACCAAATTTTCAAAAAGTTCACCTACTTTGATTTGGTTTTTGAAATTCAAATTGACCTATATAATTTGAATTTGATAATAAATTAGGAAATGTTAAAGGGGTTTAAATGACTGTCACAATTAGAGGAAATACATATTAGTATTTTACTACATAATTAATTAAATAAATAATGTTATGGAATGATCTAAGGGTGGATTAATGAAGGTTTTTCTAGAAATTAAGGGGTAAGATATCTATATAGATATAGATTTTGTAGACGTTGTTTAATGATATTTGATAGAGAAAAGTGATAATATTATAATAATAATCGGTATACTTTATGAATATAACCTGATAATGATGAGTAAAATAACACTAGCACATTGCCCGCGCAAAAGCGACGGGTTAAACTTTGAGCTATAGATTCTTGATTTATGATGTTTGACATGGATGTTCAACGGATTTGCTCAATTTGTATTATAGTATTTTTATGTTTTATATTATTAATGGATAATGAATCACTTATTATGTTATATAATAAAATTTATGACCAAAATAGTCATTTTTGATTGAATATTGATATCAATGATTTAACTATATCTATATTCATATACAAAACATCTCCATTGTTGAATTTACAACTCTTAAAAAAATGAAGTGACTAAATTACCCCTATTAATTCTAATTGTTGAAACACTATTAAGATTAATAACATACCCTATTAACAACTTGACATTCCATAATCAAATTATCTTATATAAGTCAAGTTAACTAAAGTAAATACAAATTAACGTTGGTATACGTGGAATAAAAAGACTTGAATAATACATTACTAATATGATAAATATATATACATCAACCGTAACGTGTTTATGTGTAGTGTCCGCTGCTTTGCGCGGGTTTCATGCTAGTATTATATAAGTAGTGATCATTTAATTGATAAAAATATACAATTTTTAATTAGTGATTATGTATATGATTGAAATTATAGTTATTAAAGAGTTATTATGTTGCTAAAATAGTATACTTTTTCAAATTAAGAAGTCAATCTTAGGGTAGTTTTGGTATTTCGCATATTCATATTTGTAAGTTTAAGTCAAAAGGGCAAAACCCTTTATAAGAATTATAGATTATAGATATAGATATAGATAAATAATAACTAGCTATTATTTCTGAATCACATTCATCCTATTGCTATTAGATAACTCTTTCTAACACATGATTATTTTGATCTCAAACAATCAAAATGTTAAATACTAAAGCAAATCATATATATGTGAAGGGAGGTAATAAATACAACAAAAAAATTGTTTCGAACACCATATGGTACAATAATTACAGACCTATAATATAGATTATAAGTATAACATAACATAGTTTTTTGTTATATGAAATAATTTATTTTATTATATATATCAACTACCATGTCTGAAACACTTCTAACTTGATTGTTGTAACTTGACGTCACACTTAATGTGTACGAGGCACATCAAAGCATTATGGAAGGGCATCTCCATATCTCCAATGATACATTTCTTACAAAATTTTCTAAAGTTTTTTACTATTAAATACTCTTTTACAATTAACTTTTGATTTTTTTTTTAATATTTATTGTAAAATTTTATTATAAAGCTTGAGATTTAGTAAGTTATAGGTATACTAGACCTTATGTATTTGGATTATCTAATTACAATTTAGTGAAGTTTTATACACAAAACTTTTCTAGTAATAGTTTTTTTAATATTTTTTTTTTGAATGAAAAGCTTTAGAAAATATATCGGGGATGCTATAAAGTACAAAATTCATGATGCTTAAGACCTTTTATGTGTCAATTGTTTTTGTTTCTACATACACAACCAAAAATGACTCACTCTTGCTACAAAGTGTGTGATTCGTTGGAGTTTTCCAAAGTGTAAGTATATACTTTTCAAGTAACGTGATTCAATATTAATAGGATCCACATGTCGAATTAGGCGATCCATGGCTATCATGAAAAATGCAACTTTATCAAGAAGATGAAGATTGCATATCATTTTACAAATCTTAACAAGAAACACATGAGAGTATACTTTGAAATTGGATAGGACTTGGACTCTTCCTAATGTTAGACTGAAACTGACACATCATATATGCGATACGTTAGATTTCTCCAAAACTGACTGAAACTGACGGACCATTGTCATCAGTGACACCGAAACTTTAACTTTTGGGTTCCCCATTTGCCAATTTACATTTACCTTATACACACAAACGGAAAAAAAGAAAAAGAAAGTGATGGAGCGTTGGATATCCGACGGATCCAAACCGACAGACCGTGCCAATGGTGTCAGCTCCGTCGGTTGGAACCAACGGTCAACTGCTTTATGACTAAAGCGTTGGGAAGGCTTTATAGTTCATACAAAGTTGATAGAATGAGGTCTCTATCTAATTTAGTTGATCTTGTGGGGCACAAACATGAGTTTTAATGAGTTAAACAAAAACAATTCAACATTGTCACGCGCACATATGGCATACTTTTTAGTTTAAAGTTTGTGTCTTAAACCATCATGTTTGTGGCTTCATTTTAGCCTTTAATGATTCACATACTTTTTAGCAAAAGTTTAGCAAATTAGCATAATGAACTTTACACTTTGTGTTATGATTTGTCACCTAACTATTGCTCCAATAATTGCATGGTCTTTGAAAGCTTAGCAGTTGAGTTATGCATATAATAGCTAACGTAGAAAGTTACCGTTTTTTTTTTTGTTTTTTTTTTTTTGGGTTCTAATAGATAGATAATTATGGCAAGAAAAAGTTAGGACTAAATATTACTTATTATTATTCTTGAAAAAGAAAATAAAAAGCTGATATTGCCATGCATTTCATAACCCAATTTGACGCTAGTTTTATTCAAGTTCAATCTTAAAAACAAGCATGCAAGTGAACATTAAATAAAAACTGCAAAAACACTTTAATTTAGTGAAAATGTTGTACCTCTGTTGTACTTAATTTGATTCATTATAATACTTGATTAGTGTATTTTCCGTAAGTAACTAAGCATAGATATAACGCCTCGCACGATGAATCATATGTTGATTCAGTGCATATTGGAAAAGGTGTGTGCCGAAAGGCGAATATGATCACAGGCAAATTCAACTTTTTTGCAATTAACGGACGCTGAAACTTTCTAATTTTGTTACAAAAATGATAATGTAATATTTATTCAGTCATTACGCAACACTTTTTGCCTATTACCGAGACTTCCACTTTCTTTTTTCTTTATCTTGATGCCTATATATTAATTTTAACTTTATACTTTAAACAATAAAGTATAATATATTATAACTTGAAACAAGCTATCAAGACATAAATGCATGGAACATCATTTGAGCAAGTAGTTTAATCACTGAGATGTTTTATGAATGCTACAAAAGCTTGTACATAACAATCAAACACATAAACAAGAATGAAGCCAATCAGATGATGCGATAAGATTCATAGAAGTCGTAACACAATATAGATAAAAACATATAAAAACTTACGATCCATGGATCGTACATATATGTTTCACTAGGCTATATTCTTGTGATAAGACATTTGATAGTCGACCATGAGTTTCTATAAATGATGATGCAGGACAAAACTGGATATAAAACCATAAAGAGAACAAGTTAAGCCTGGTTCTTGGACTTTTTAGGAGCCAATTGAGTCTCAGGCTGCAAGATCCACAATTGGTAAACAATGATTAGTAATTTGACAAAACAAGACTACCACCAATGGCAAAATGGGTGAAGTTGGTAACAGGTCAAGCAGGTAAGGTTTAAAATGACAGGGCTCGGTTGAACAAAACAGTTCTTAGTCCCTTTTTATAATACATAATCTAAGTGTAAATTATGATTGCAGAAAACACTATATAACAGTATAAGAATCACTTTAATTTTACCCATTTGACCTGTTAGAAATAAGACATAAGCCAAGCCAAACTGCTGCTGCATTCATAGGTAAATGGGTTGAAATTGTCGTATCTATTAATTAATTTGGTTACAAATAACTTACCTCTTTCTTGACAGGTTCCTCCTTTTCAGACAAAGTCAGTTCAATATGGCATGGAGAAGACATATAGGCTGCAAAAGTAAGAAAATTTCAACTATGCATACTTGGTGAATATGATCAAATTAATGACGGATTAATGCCATTACACCAGAATGTAGCAAAATTTGCTTATTAGACGTATTGATTCTTCATTTTGTGGGACCTTTATTTCTCCTTGTACACCATTCACATCTATATTTCTCTTTACACCATATATATATGGCTCACAAATTTATAAATTAGATGGCAAAATTGAATAGAACCTTACTCTTATACTGGCAAAAGCTTCTCATTTAACAAGCACTTATACAATGTGATTTGAGTATCAAGTTTCTCTTGAAATGTCAAAAAATAAAAAAATAAATAAAAATACAGTGAGTGATGAAGAGAATGAAACTGCTTAATGACAGGGTGGAAACTGGGACTTTGGGACCGGCAAAGATTTGAGCAACATACTTCCATTTAGTAAAAAAGATTTACAGAAGTATATGGTCTCTTTCTAGTTGGGCTGTGCCATTTAAATTAATAAGTAAAAAAACACCAAGGTACATCGTGTTCTACAAATAGTGTTACGCAGTATGAGTTCAAACATATGGGCTTCTGGCGATGCATTTGTTCAGGCAAAATACAACCAAGTCAAAGATAAACTTACGATTGATTCTTCCATGAGCACGATACGTGCGACGTCTCTGTTTCTGTGCTTGGTTCACCTGAATATGGGAAATATGAAGAGCATCCACATCCAATCCTTTGACCTACAATAAAACTTATTCGATAAAAACCAATTTGGCCACAAGGACTTGAAGCAAAGTAATAGAGGGCGACTTCGACCTATGTACTTATGAATGGGTCAGGTCTGATTATGTGTTATTTCTAGCAATTTAAACGGTGTAAAACAATAGCTTATAAGGAAACAATTCAAATTGGTAGAAACTAGAAAATTCCCTTAATTATTCAACACGATATATTACCATTGAATTAGCCAGTAACTATAACTTATAAATAATTAACTGGTATGGTAACTATTCATGAAAAAAAATTACTCCGTAAAAGTACGCATCAAACATTTCAGGTCAACTGAACCTTAACCACTTCGACTCGTACCAAGGTTTTCTTGTTTGAATTGTTACCCAGACCACTCGACATGCCCTTTTTCCACCGCAATAAAAAGTTGTTCAGACAAGAACATGGTACATACTTCTGCGTTACTCTCAGCATTCTTTAGCAAGTCCAGGATATATTTTGCAGATTTAGCAGGCCAGCGTCCTTGCCCATTTGAGTGACGATTCTTAGCCTGTGCAGTACGTCCAACTCCACGACAGAACCGTGTGAAAGGAATGGCTTGTTTGTGAGCCAAAACATCCTCCAAGTATCTCTTAGCCTTAATCAACGGCATCTTACGAATAGCATGCGCAGTTTCTCTAGTGTTCTAAAAGTTCACACGATATAAATTACCAAAAGACATAGAACCAAATAGTATAATACAATGCAGGCCTTCTCTTATGCAGTATACATGGTATAGTTAAGTTATTTAATAACTTCGCCCATTATAATACATATATATTGATTGATAATGTAATATTTGTAACAATTATAATTGACATATATAACCAAAATAACAATGACTCGGATAATAATAATAATACCTTAAAATGACACCTGAGATCTGCCCCTCTGGCTTTGCAAGCTGAAAGCATATCATCATCATCATCATCATCATCATCATCATCAATTCATCATAAAATACATATAAATAAACATCAAAAGTTAAAGACAAAATGAAGAATTAGACTTTACATTTGGTAGGGTTATCTGGTTCTTTTGAATATTTCACCTGGGAGATGATAAACATTAAAAATACTCAGCACAACAACAACTACTGATAATAGCTTACGTATATAAATATAGTTGTGATGAATAATAATTGAATACCGACCATGGCTGCTGCTGGTTTCGACTGCTGCAGAATGGAGCTGGCTAGGGTTTATTTGTTGTGCGTGCGATTACGATGAGAACGTCAACGCGCGGGGTTTGGGTTGCTACGGATTCGGGTCGGGCGTTTTCTAGGTGCTTTTGGCCCAACATCATAATGGGAAATTGGGAATTGCAGATTTGCAGTACTTTTATTCGGCCCAACATGATTTACGCAATTGCAGGCCCAGTTGGTGCTTTTTGTTTATATTTTCTCTACAACGTTTTCTAAGTTCGAATTTAAACATAAAATTGAATCATACTCAAGTTTATATAGATAGAATTTATTATAAAAGGAATAACTACACTTTTTATTGTGCTTTATACATCTTTCATCAAGTATTGTGTGTATTCATGTTGTTCGAGGTTGTTTTACTTATATCTCTATCGAATACTTTTGAATATCTTATCTTGTACCATCATCATCATTTAGTAACTTTTACGAGCTTTATATTTTTGAATCGTACAATATTGTCATTACAATTACAGTCTCACCAAATCATGTCACTAATTCAATGACCAACTTATTTATTAACAAGTCAAATACGTATAAATGAGTAACAGCCAATGACGTGTAGCTCAGTTGGTAATGGGTGAATGCATCTTTGTTCATGTCAGGGTTTCAAAACCTGACACCCTCATAACCACAACCGCTGAGTGAGTCATGTATGCTCCTACATTGTGAAAATCGTAGCCAATTGTAGACAGGTCGGGGTTACCAATTATCAACATTTTTCCTCAAACATCATTGTTGCAATAAAATATCAACTGTATCAAAGAAATAAGACAAAATAGCTTGAAGTAAAATTAATTATTAAGACACTAAACATATCTCTGAAATATGAAAAAACATGAAAAATTTGATAATAACAAATGTACATACATTGATATACTAAGGTAATAAAAATAAAATTAATGTTAAAACATCCGTCGCACACCGCAAAAGTCAAAAGACAACTAAAACCTTGTGCGTAGGGATATGCATACACAAGTCCACGTCACCTCATATGCAGACATATCAGCACCCCGGCGCATGTTAGTTAACATCACTCAACATGATCAACTTTCGGATATGTGTGATGTGTCAATGTTTTTTTAATAATTTTTTATAATAAAAATAATATATTTTGGATCAAGGTCCAAATGGATAAGCAATACCAATAACTCGTCAACATCATTGACTTCTATCGTCACCCTCCACGTGTCCTCTACCACTAATCAAAGCACAATCAACGGCTCGTATTTAATCACCAGTAACCAATACCTGTCGTACCCTAACAATAACAAAAATAATACAAAACGAGAACTGATTGTTGTTAGTTGTAGAGAGCGAAAGTAAAGAGAGTTTTAGAGAGAGAAAAATGGTGATGGAAGACGAAAGCCCTAGGAGTCCTGAAGCGAAGCTAGGAATGGAAGTTGATCAGCTGTGGGACGTACAAGAAGCACAGCTTACACCTACCGAGAAGCTAAACGCTTGTTTCGAAAGTATTCCTGTTTCTGAATTTCCTCATGCGCCGCCGTCACAAGGTATACCTGAAACCTGATCATAGTACATATTTATATCTGTAAATTCCTGATATTAGGACGGATAAAGAGCTGCGATACTGTGATCGATCGGTATCATATCGTGAATTTATATAATATGATGATATATCGATAATCTATTGCGTATGTTTATTGAATATATAGCACCTGAATGCTTTGCGTAGATACTTACTTGATCGGTTACGTGATTACGAAATTTTAATCAGTCGAGTGAAGTTGTGTGTATGAGTGTATCTGATCGAGTGATGGTGGAATTAGAAAATTTTAATCAAATCATGGAATCAATCATAGCTCATAGCTGTTTACATGATCTTTCTAGTGATTACTACTCCCTCCGTCCCATATTTATAGTCCATGTTTCCAATTTTGGACGTCCAAAATAATTGTCCACTTCCAAAAGTAGTATGTTATAATTAACCAAACTTCCTATTATACCCCTACTTTATATGTATGTTAGAAAAAGGTAGGTAAAAAGTAAGGGTAAAACTGTCATAGTACAGAAAAGTAGAGTGTAATAATTATGTAGTTTGAGTGTAGTTGTGTGCATATGATCGTTTGTGAAGTGTGATATACTGATATCGGATAATTAGCTTCATGTTGACTACGGATTATATATGATATCACATGATTGACAGTTCAATTGATTAAAAGTTATTCACATAGACTCGATGGTATAGCTGCGTGATTGTTCTGTTCGCGCAGTATATTAGAAGTTAATTTCAGAGTGACTGTGATTATTGTGATGGTTTTTATTTGCGTTTACATGATCAGTATGACAATTATAGAAATTCGTTAGGTGAGTGTGATTGTGTGCTTTTGGTTGTTCCTTCAATTGATGAGTACTTATTATAGATCTGTCAAAACAGATGGTATAGTTGTGTTTACAGTTTTTGGAAATTTACAGCGTGTTACTCTTTACTAGTACCCAATTTCTTATCGCATTTTACTATTCTATATCTGATGAGAAATTGAAATAAAATGTCATATTCATTGATGAAGCTCATGGATAATACTAGACAGTGACTTCAAGGAGTTGTCATGTATAGGTGGTGTTCATATAATCTTTAACTGTGAGCAAGAGATTACGCTTGCTATTGTTTCTTTTCTGTTCTTTTACCATTTTACTATTTGCCTCATTAATTGACTGGACCAAGAATCGTCACATTTTTTGTTCAGTGATTGAGATAAAATCAGATGCGAGTCTGGGAGAAGCTGTGCGGTTGTTGTCCCAAAATAAAATTCTTAGTGCACCAGTTGTGGACGTCGATGCACCAGAGGATGCTAGTTGGATTGACAGGTACCTTGGGATGGTGGAGTTTGCTGGCATCGTTGTCTGGATCCTCCATCAGGTTTGCACACTTTAAATTATAGCTAGATATCTGAGAAAGTGCTACTTCTCACTTACCAAATTCATAAGTTCTCTTTCATGTAAAATGTGCAGTCAGAAAAGAATGACGGGTTAGATTCATCCGACTTATTTTCAAAAGCATTAGGGAACCCTATGAGTCCTGCTGTTTTTGCAGCAGCCAGTGGGATGTCTTCTCCGAGATATAAAAGCTCACAGCCTGGATCTCCAAAGACTGCTGGAAACTTTTTTGAGTTGTTAACTTCCTCCGATTTCTATAAAAATACAAAGGTTTTACTTCTGTTTTTTTTCTCCTTGACTTCATTTATTCTCACATAATCGTAAATTACCTTATTTGTTACTTATAATGACTTTATAAATAAAAATGCAGGTTAGAGACATCTCAGGATCATTTCGTTGGGCCCCTTTTCTCGCATTACAGACATCAAACTCCTTTTTGACCATGCTTTTACTACTCTCAAAGTACAGAATGAAGAGTGTCCCTGTAGTTGACGCAGGGGACCAGAAGATAGACAACATCATTACTCAATCTGCTGTGATCCACATGTTGGAGGAATGCGCTGATCAGCAATGGTTCAAAAGCTGGGGATCTAAGAAATTATGTGATCTTGGTCTTCCTCTGATGAACGCCAATAAAGTTATAAAGGTACACAGCTCGATTTCACCTAAGTTCCTTTCCTGGTTGTGTCTGATATTTTATTCCTGTGTTGTAGGTAGACGAGGATGAACCGGTGCTCCAAGCATTTAAACTCATGAGGGAAAAGGGCATTGGTGGATTACCTGTAGTTAGTGGCGACAACAAGCCAGTTGCTAATATAAGTATCCGAGACATTCAATTCCTCCTAATTGCTCCCGAGATATACAAAGATTACAGGTTTGTTATTTGAATATCTTATCCATATCCTCTGCATCTATCTCACGATTTGGTCCCATTAAAGAAAGCAGGAGACTTGATGGTCTGAGAGACTAGAATTTCAAGATGAACGGCTCTTGTAATGGGTAATGTTTGGTGTAGCCTAAATGGGTCAGGTGGCCTGGGTAGACCCTTTCTTGGCAAGGTTTTGAATATAAACACGTTAAGTTTTCAGATATGATTACAAAAGAATTAATAATGGTTTATTTCTCAAAGTTTCACTTCTTTTTTTTCGTTTTAACTACTCAAGTTTTTTTTTCTTATGATTTAATCCTTCAAGTTTGCATAGACTTATTGGTTTAACCCTTCAAAGGGTTAAACCATTAAATTTTTAGAAGTTAGATGATTAAAGTAGAAAACTTAAAAGGGTGAAATCATTATAAAAGATAAAGTTTAGGGATTAAACCATCAAATTTTAGGCTTAAACCCCATCATAATTTTTAAAATTTGAGGATGGTTAAAGCAAAAAAATAAAAATGTGAAACTTTGAGAGTTTAACCATTATTAACCCAGTACAAAAAGCATACAATCATGCTAGTGAAGAAATCTTTTTCTTTTGAAACCCGTTAAGGAGGTTGTGAGCATTAGGTTACACATTGGGTGAATTTCGACTCGTTTGATATATTTCACTTTCACATCTTCTAATTTTAGTCATTTGACTCATCTGAGATATAATATGTCCCTATACTTCAAAATCTAATTTTTGTATGGACATGGGATTTGAATGCAGGTCCATCACAGCCTTGAACTTTGTAACTTCGGTTAAAAGGTATCTAGAGGATAATCAGAAGGCGTCACCATTGGTAAGTGGGATGGTTACTTGTAGAAAAGAAGACACACTTAAAGACGTGATCACAAAGCTTGATTCGAAAGAGATCCATCGTATATATGTGGTGGATGAAGAAGGAAATCTTGAAGGGGTAATTACACTTAGAGATATAATTTCAAGGATCGTACATGAGCCTCGTGGATACTTTGGTGACTTCTTTGATGGTGTCTTGCCGTTACCTGCCAACAGTCGTGTCTAACCCCAACTATTCTCAGCTTGATTAACTTGTATCGTTAGTAGATTTTCTATCCCGAGCTTCCCTTTTTCTTTCTAACAACGGACTGTTTGAGTTTGTCTTGTATAAATATATGCGAATAAATCTGTTTAAGCAGACAAGCAGTGAATGATTTTGTTGGACTTGATCTGTATTTTGTCTTGAACTATTTACCCTAATATTTTTATTGGTTTACCCTAAATGATTTTGTTACATAAAGAGACTAATGACGGTAAAAAAAAGGGGTGGGTGGGTCTTGAACGATAATAATCACCCATTTTAACATGATAAAATCCATGTATGACCCCTGTGCATTCTTAAAATACTGGAAATATAGAGTTCAGAGGTCCTTCCCCTTGAATGGTTCCGGAGCAATGTACATCACATGAAATCAGATTGTCAACCTAGATAATAGTCCTAATTCTATATGCACATTTCAACATATGGCAGATTCCCCCCTGCTTCAAAGTACACATACTTGCAGTAGGAAGGGACGATTGTAAAATTTTCTGGATGATACCACAAACTAAAAACTAATAGAATCAAGAAGCTACTCTAGTTTCCAACTTAGGTTTCGGACCTAGTTGTCAAAATTCAGAATCTAACATATGCCTTCCTATGGGTCACACTCATTGGCTGGAAAGCCTGATGTTCTATTTCCTTTATGTGAAGCGTAACGCTTCGCATGGATAATGGATATACGAATTTAATGGAGCCAAAAGTGCCAGAAACCATGTATTTTTTTTTGTGCTAAATATATGTTCCTAAGTTAAAACAATTAGAAGATTACTGTGCAGTAATGTAAGAGATTACAATATCAGGTTAATAGTGCAAATATGGGTACGTCGATTAAACTAAATACCCGAGCACAACTGTGTCACAGACCAAGTCTTAGTATGCGAGTATATTGCATCATACTAAAACAATTCTATATAGAAAATCAATTGGGAAGATAAAATTAACCACAACGGAAAACATAAAAGAAGCTGTGAAGATAAAATTACCGAGCCCAACAACTGGTTTACAAACTGTAACAATTATGATTCAACTGTTAACGCATTCATGATGATGAACACACAAACCCTATCTACGTAAACATACATAGAACAATCAACAGTACAAGAACCAAATTATTACCGAATATAACTGTGGGCATATCACAACCTTCAACCAAAACCCTGTGATGAAAAACAGCAGCTCATCATGATGAGTTTTAGGATGTGTGCATAATCATAACCAGTCTCCGTAAAATCATAAAACATACCTATGTACTCTTTCTTTTCATATGATTCATAACAACAAGTTTCCCTTCAAATAAATCCGAAACATAATTCTCCAAATCATCAGGGTAATACTTTATATACTTTCCACCATGCCTTCCACCTTCTAGTTGACTCCCGAACCGCCCCAAAAATGCACGGTAGGCTGGAAGAACCTTCTCCGAAATGGATATTCTAAGCTCTTCACGAAGTTGCGCATCGGGAACCTTCCATAGGGTTTGAATTCTGTGAATCTCTTCAAAACAAGCGTTAAAGTTTTTAAATCTTTCTTTAAGAATCACCTTTGAGGCACTAGTTGAGCTCCCACCAATCCCTTCATCCTTTAAAAACAACAACGCTTTGCTCCATGCTGCTCTAAGATAACCTGTGTGCCACTGTCTAATCTTACCACGATGTTTACGAATCCACTGGTCACCCATAATGTTCCTAAGATTTGATTCTTTCACTTTCTGAACTGCATAAAGGATATTATTCATCAAGAATATGTACCGCATTGCACCATCTTCATACAATCTCGACTTCTCCTCGATATTCGATTCCAAAGTAGTGATCAGTACCTGCACACGGGTTGCCAGCGGGGATACAGTAACAACACTATCACCATTATCGACCTGTGAGTTTGAACTCAGGTCATGATCCTCGTTACTCGGCAACAAAGAGTTTAATGTTTCACCATAATCCACCAACAAACTCAAATAATTCATAACATAGCGAGTTATCGGGTGAATATCACCACCAGGTATAGCTCTCGAATTTTCAGCCTTCACAGCATTCTCAAACTCAATAAACGTCCCAACAGCTGCCATACCCAAACCACTCAAAACTCCCTTCGCCTCGCTACAAACTAGATCTCCAGATTCATCTGTATACAAAGCCTCCAAATCCTGTGAAACATCAACAAGAACCTCATACATATCAAGTATCCGAAACAGTTTCTCTGTAGATCTTTGACTAATAGCAACCGCCTCACCAAAATTCAACATCTGCATTACACATCCTTTTGTTGTCTCAACAAAACAAATCTCTTGAATGAGTTCAGACTCACTAAATATCGATTCACATAAACGTTTTTCCCCAAACAGCAGAACCCTAACTACAACTTTGACAGCTTCAATCCATTTCTTCAACTTATCATCCAAAATCTTCCATTCAATTCTCTGCACTTCCTCAATACTAATCCTCTCCACACCTAAAATCGCCAAACACTCGTCCAATACATCTCGTCGAACACTACAATAAACCTGACAGCATTCCTTTTCATAACCTGACCTAATCAACCTATCAGCAATATCCCTAAGTTCATCAATTGCTTCATTATGAATCAAATCAACACAGATATCACCTCCTAAACTTGCACCTCTCTCATGATGATAACTACTCCCTTCCTGATCATCCTCACCAACACTCTCCGATTCATCTTCGTTTTCGCCCTCATTCGACCGCCGCGAATTCGAAACTGAACCGCGAACCGATCCGTACAGCCGATCCGCATCCAAAGGAACTGTATTACGAATCAAAACATGACGAAAGTCATCTTCTAACCTGGACATAGCCACCTGTAACGCATTTTCAGCTCGATCAATAATCTCGTCGTTTACTTCCGATTGAACGTTTAGGTTTTCGGTCATCTGTATGATCAGATCAACGGCCGCGAGGTACTCCGACGAAGAATCATCATCTCCGTCGACGTCACCGGAATCATGCCGGAGTATAATACTCTCAGCCTTTTTAAATTGATCGTTAACCGTAACGTCACCGGAGCCGTTATCCATTAAATCGGTAATATTAGATAAACGATTATCGAAACGCGCTAAAATTAACATCATATCCTCCGTTGCTTTTGTATTCATATTTAGGCTTTTTACAATTTGCTGAGCTGTCGCTAATACTCTATCTTGGCCTTCCATAGTGGCCGCCATCACCGGAACTTATATAAGTATATGTCTAATTTTACCGGTGTACGGCGGTTAACGGTGAAGTGTGAAATTGTTTTAATGGCTAAGCAATGAATCAATTCGTATTCCCACCCACTAGGATTCTTTTTTCCTTTTTAGCCGGCTTTAACGACGTTTTCGTCACTCCTCTCGCCAAAAAAGTTTTTGCACATTATTTTATTTTATTTTATTTATATATTTATGCATCGTATTTTTATATTGTTAGATTGTGATTCATGTTTTGATTTTCTTTGTTATATTTAACTAGACTATAGATTATAACTCGCAGTTTCGAGGGGTGATACATATTCATTTTTACTAGTATGATAAGAAGTAAAAAATGTGCATAATGATCACGTAATCATCAATTTGTTTCAACATCCAACCAAATGTATAGTTAATTGCCCAAATTGTAACACATTTATTGATCTATCAGTCTTATGCGCGAGCAAGTCAAAGAAAACTTATTACCCGAAGTCAAGTGCTGATTGTCGAATTTGTGAGTATTTATGCATCCGTTGTAATGTCCCGCAGTTGATCTTTGTGTTAATATAAGAAGATAATGTTAGTTAGAATCACGACAATGCCAGTTAACTTCAACATGTCAAAGCATTGTTTTATCTTACTAACGCATTATCATTTGTAATCCATAATCCATTACAGATGAATCTATGTATAAGCTATACATATAATATAATAAAGTGTTAGCACAGTTTTTTAGTTGAGTACACATCGTTAATTATATAAGTAGAATGAGTTCATATACTTATTGACTGTGAATCAATGTTTTGAAAACCGTTTTTTTACTCGGACCGGTGAGGGGTCCTGGTTCCGGTTCAACGGTCGAACCACCGGCCCAAAATCGTTCCGATTCCCGGTGACAACCGGAAAACCGAGCAGTTTGTTGATTGGTCAAACTATAACCAAAACCCGTTTTCAACCGACCGGAAATCCCAAAAATCCCGATTCAACCGGTCTAACCGGTTTTCAAAACATTGTTATGAATAACATTCATTAACCACTAGTTCACATTCATTAACCATTTGCATTAGAGTAAGTCCTATGGAAACAAATGAACTTAGTTAATTTGCAATGTAAAGGATAAATGAAAATAAGTATATTCAACCTAAAACGCAAGTGTTGAGAAGCATTATGCAACATATTCGATGAGAACTTCATAAGCAACCATAAATAATTATTGCCCTCAGTAATCAGTAAAGACATCTCCATCAAACAAACCAAAATATTACCATCTTTTACCACACCGAAATCCTTTTATCCCCTAAAAATGGTATGACTTACCATTATAAATGCAAGGATAATGACAACAACATATGATGTTAAAGACCCAAAACAACTAAAGGGCAGATCTCTAAAAAAGTATACAATTTCTAGTAATGTAATTGTCGCCATACACAGAGACGAAGACGGAGTGAGAGTAACGTAGGCACCCGCCCCCACAAGAAATCTCAAATTATGTAAAACAGTTTATCTTTTTATGGTATTAATGACATTTTAAATTTGTCACCTCCACAAAGTTATAAAAAAAAAATTAAAATACTTTTTTTGCCCCCTCTATTTCGATTTCCTAGCTCCGCCCCTCACCATACATACCCGAACCACTCATGAACAGATCTCTAAAACACTATACAATCAATGAAATAGTATAATATTTAGCTTCATTGATCATTTAGAAGTGTGCAAAAGCTGTTTATCCCAGATGTAAAATACAATTAGAGAGAACTTAGGTGTTAATAGTCGAATAATTATAGCACACACTTCAATTCATATATGCATGCTTCTTTCAAAAATTTAAATCCTGAACCAACTTTTATAATGATTAATGACCCAGCTTCGATTCAATGCCTATTGTAGTACGACTTTCAAATGAGCACTTTATTAAGTAGAGACATCCCGAACGCCTGATTCTGAGTATCGTATGTTTTCTAAATGATAGACATGAATTAGACAACCTTGAGGACCCAAGTCCTTTTCCTATTCTGGAATCTGTAATGAAGTTAGTCTCCAACCCTTCAAATAAAAAAATTTGAATCAGGCATGAATATATATGTTACATGTAAAGCATACCTCCCTCAGCACGTAATGACCAGTACTAATCATTAATGTTCTCGATGTTTTCATTGAGAGGGAGAATTTACAGTTCCGCACATAATGAGAATGATTCCATATTACTTGTATTGGCCATATTAAGAACATTAATGATTTGGCAATTGTACTAAAAATTCATACAACACCTTTACAGTGCATCAAACGATTTAGTTTTGCTGACCACCAGGGGTAAAGAAGACCCAGAACATGTCATATAAAAAAGTCCCACCTTGCAGATTTAGATCATAGCATCAGCAGATATATCCCATGTTTAACGATAATTAGAAGATGATTGTATCCTGAAAAGGACCTTCCTTACCAGCAAAATGGCACCAGTCGTAAATGAACCAAGGGAAAGCATTTCCTGCAAAATCTAGTGAATATTATGCTAGCATTTTATGAATAATAGATATATCACACAGAGCACGATAGAATTACGACCAAAAGCAAGATCAAGTACAGAAGATTAACGTATTCATTTTCGTGCTATTAATAGAAACCACTATAGCTGAATGTGAAATCTTTGGGAACCCAAAGACTAGTGTTGTATCTAATTGGTGGCTCTTTGTCTTGCAAATAAATTGTATATCAGTAGTGTCTTTTAATTCATTTAAAACTAATACAAAAATAACACGGGGTAAAGTTTCACTCTTAAAATTACACGGGCAATTTCGACCCATTTACTTATGGGTTGATTCAAGTTAAATGAGTAAGCAGTCATTATAATGAGAATTAACTAAAGTTAAGGTTTGAAATCAAGTTTAACTCACCTCTTTCTTAAGCTAAGAAGAGTCTTTTTCTGTCTGGTAAAATTCTTGTTCAAGCTTAGTCTGATGGTTGAACCACAGGCTTAATCAGTAACTTTATACAGTAATTTTTATATACAACTAAAAAAATTAAGCATCACAATTATAATATCTATTATAATCACCTCTTTTTCATGCCATAAGTTTCTGACATCAGGTGACCGCAAAATACTTTTCTCGAGATCACCCTGCAACATGTTAAGAATTTGTTATATAAGTTGCTAACTCACGACCGAAAACCTGTTAAAAAATGCAAATAACTTTGAACAAACTCTTACCTATTTGTTCAACCAATACGGCCTACGTCTCTTATTCAAAGCACAATGTAGAACTTGCAATGTGCACTTATAAGTAATAGACAGAAAATTAACTCACAATGTTGGAAGCACTAGAGGTTTTCTCATGGAAGAGAAAATGTAGAACAGTAGCACTGAGTTGTGCTCTCCACAAGACCAAGACCTTACTACTGTCTCTATCAAGTCTGTGCACCTAACAAATTACAACTTTGTTTGATCATAAGATAGAGAAAAAATGAGATTAATCCTTGGAACAAAATTGATACAAACGGATATCAATAGCGATAATGTATTATTAATCGGCGCTCCAAGTTAGGCATATTATACAGTTTATTTATAACATCTACACCCTTATGCAAACCATCTAAACTAGATATTATCAAAATTGTTTAATATACACCAAGCTAAGCATATTATACATTTTATTTATAACATCTACACCCTTATGCAAACCACCTAAATAAGATATTATCAAAACTGTTTAGTATACGAAATTATGAAGCCATGTAGATAAAAATTCTATGTAAAGTGGGAAGATAACTCACCAGCCATGTAGATAGTTATTCTTTGCATATAAAGATTCTTTCCTTGCAAAGAATTTCAATTTATATATAAGAGTCCAAGAATTATCAAAAAAAATAAAAATGCAATAAACTAATTGGACATAATAGAAAGAATTGAGATGATGGTACTCAATTTAATAAACATATTAACCAAAGATAAACTTCCATCGATAATCGAAAAGGACATTGACAATAGTGACTTTATAATATCCAAAAACTGCACAATTAACACTCTATTTATTTTTATTAATCATATATAAGAAACCAGCAAATTGGAATGGAGTTCATAATGAGTACAAACTTAATTAACAGAAATAAATACATAGCAATCCAGAAAAAATAACACCCTGTTCATAATAAATACAAACTTAATTAACAGAAATAAATACAAGGCAATCCAGAAAAAATAACACCCTAAACACTTTTAAAATTACAAATAATATTGTTCTTTTTTAAACAGTTCAAGAAAGCACTTCCATAAACCCTAATTAACATTAACATAAATAAATAAAAACAAAATTCGACAAAAAAAAAATCAAATGAGTAGATGGCATACATGAATAAGTTTGGATTGATGTTGTTGATAAGTGGCAGTTGCTAGGGAAGTGATATGTTAGATAAGACATCAAAAATGGTCTATCACAATCTCTGTAATCAAAACATGATACAAAATGGCACACACGATTAGCATTTCGATCAGAGTTATCACTTCTAGTTCAAATCAAGCAATTAAATTCCATTGAAACCCTAGAAATCATAAGTGAAATGCATATTGAAACATAACTAATTGTCTATGCACAAATTTCGTTCAAACACGTACCGTTGATTCAATCTTCTTCTAGGGTGTTTGGCTTGTCTTTAACTTTCAGGCACATCATTAATTTTGAAATGTTCCATATGAAAATATCTTAATTGATCACAAATCAATCACAATTAACGGAATATTTCTTAATCCATTGTAAAAATACAATCACCCGCAATTGTAATAATAGAAGACGATGTGATTTCATTATGGAAATTAATACGAAAGGAAAATGGTGAGTTTTACCACAATGCCCGCACATTTAAAAATACAAAAGACCGTAACAAATGCAATGAACATTAATTTTTCTCATGAGTTTAGTTTGCAAATTGTCCATATATATGGTTCGAGAAGAATTGACCCAAATTTATTTGGTTGACTTTCAATTTGGACTGTTGGATCAAGTTATCTTTTAATCCTGATCCTTCTAGCTTAAACATTAATATTGGTTATCCTTTTTGACGGTTTCTTTTTCCTGCTGTCTCCAACTGCTACACATGATGTTGCAATTGTTAGACGATTATAAAGAGATGAGCTATTGAGCTGTGAAGCTACTTATTCATGTTCAGAACCTCAGGTTTTTTTAATAATGGCGTGAAAGAACTTATATTGCTGCCTATTTTCTGTACACATGAGTTTTTAAAGAGTCATATAGATAACAAGTATATTTTGCTGCCCTGGGATATCATAAGGTTGTGAAAGAAAATCGACGTTAGACAAATAGGACTGTGAAAGGAAGAAACGTGAAGTTTTGGTAGAAGGAACAAAACACATTGAAACGACTCCGCTTGTGCCTGCATTTTTTTAGTGTTTCTATTGATTTATCTGCTTATTTGCGGGGTTATTTGGTTGAAAGACTTATTCTCATATCTTTATACCAAGCTGCGTCTAGAGAAGGTATTGACCCAATATATAAATTTCATTTTCGTGCTTATTTGCAAGGTTTATTCATAAACAATACAAGGCAATTTCCGACCCGTCTGAACGATCCACTTTTAAACTTTTTTCCACCTGTAGTCATTTGGCTCATTACGTGAACAATATTAGTAGTAGTATAAAAAAACTAATCGACCCTTTCACAAGTGAGTGATCGAAGTTCCCCAAGCCTTTGGTTTACTTGTGCGAAAAATTAACACTAAACTTTTTGATAAAGCAAAAGTGACGTACAGATAACGACAGAGAATGATTTTTTTTAATGCTCCATATTTTAAAGTTTTTCTAAAAGTATACGATATTTGCAATGGTTCATCTAACTGCTGCTACATTCTTCTTGCGGAAGTAAGACACATATCATGTGGATCATGGGGTCAAAAAATTTGGGTTTGATCTGGCCTAAGAATAAAATGGAACGAACAAACTTCTAAGATCTAGTCTGATATTCTTGAAAACTGAAAAAAAAAATATATTAAAATTTAGAGATAGGACAAGATATTGAACATGACTTTGATCCAGAGAGCAGAGCACTACTACATTCCCGGTTAGCGTATCTAATCTGACTCTGAAAGAATGAAACTTTGGAAAAATACCGTTCATAGAAATGTAAAAAATGGGTTTGCAACTGTATTGAAACTGGATGAAGAAAGTAGGGTGTAGCATGACTTGTGTGTAGTCAGCGTAGAGGTTCTAAGACAATAGTTCGCTGATCAAGTAAGTTCAAATGTGACTTCTGCATTATCTACTTACACTTGTATGTTTTTGTCTATGTATGTATGTATGCAAGTGCAAATCTTCATCATTTTTCTGTTTCTTAGGTTTCACTTTGTTTAACGGCAGGTTTGGCATTGTTGAGGGTCTTATGAGTTATGACGACAGTCTGGGCCATTACTTGTATGTTCCTACTCATTCAGCTTATAAAATTAATCAACACTTTGATGAGTTAAGATGATGTTTAAAATCTTCTTCACAACATATTTTCATTATTACAATATCAATCTCTTTTGTTTTTTTATTTTTGAATTAGAAACCTACATCCATCACCCTCGATAAGAAACTAATGGAAATTGATGACAACAAATCCCCTATTAACAGGTCACATAGCATCATTTGTTTGGTTCAAAAGAGATTTAAAATTGGTGGTTGCAAAGAAACGAAACTGGACATCAATAAGCTACCAAAGAAAACAGATCTTTGCAAATCATACTGGTAGATCTTCACACAGCAACTGATTAATCATAGTACATAGTAGGGGTTAGTATATGGGAATGTACCAAACTTTGATAAATGTCTATTGTGTGTACCCAACTTACATTTGTTAATTTTAATGCATCCAACTTTCAAAAAGGATGTTTTGATGTATTTTGATGACGTGTCGATGACATGTCACTCTCTCCGTATGCCACATGGCATGCTATACGAATGACACGTCATCAAAATACATCAAAACATCTTTTTTGAAAGTTAGATGCATTAAAATTAACAAATGCAAGTTGGGTACACACAATAAACATTTGGTCAAAATTTGGTACATTCCGAGACACTAAACCCTACATAGTAACCAATAGAATGGTGGGCAATTGAGAAACACCAGAATGAAAATAAACATATCAGTTCCTAAAAGAAATCATATGAATATGGACTATGGACTATGAGAATACATTAAAGTGAAGAAAGAGGACTAATATGAATTATAATTACATCAAATTAAGTGAAGAGAAAGGAACATAACCTGTACAAATCGACCTAAGCATTCATTTCCATCTATGGGAGTTTTGGTTGAACTCCAACACATGGCGACATGCTGTCATAATTAAGCTCTAAATGGCAACTTCCGCTCCATTTTCAGATTTAGAGAGCAATCATTCCAGTCGAGCAATCATTCCAGTCGGGCAATCATTCCAGTCGTGATTCCCAGGTGATCGCTCAATAATCACAAGTAAATGTAACGATAGGAGTGATCCCCAAAAAATAAAAGCATTTCCTCATTACTACTTCACTTGCCTTGCACAACAGCAATTTGCTCACCTCTTCACTAGACCCAACAACCTGCCAAAACTTTTAGAGTTAACACTAAATCCGGACAAAAATCATCAAATATGGATTCCTATAAATCATACACACTTTAGAAAATTAGGTTTGGTTTAAGATGAGCGGGGATAGATTCAATAATAAATGAGAAAAACCATATATGCAAGTAAAATATACCTGCCACACGAAAGAGTCTAAACTGTTAAACTTCTTGCATAAACCATAAAGATAATCACACAGGATATGTGGTGCAAGAATTGTGCAAACCTCTCCGAGAACCTAAAATGGAAACATAGATTACAGATGGAATAATATAATTTACATAATCATATTCAACTATTAAGTTATATTTATAGACCAACTTTTTTCACAACCTGTTAAAAACATCTTGGTATGAGTTTTAACTATTCATTAAGCTACTAAGATTTAATTCCAACAACTGGGCTAATTATGGACCACTGTAGATGAACTATATAAAGTCAAGAGTGCAATTGTATATTAAAATGAAATTATGAGGAGATGGATGAATGTGATACGTTCCCATAAGACTCGAGATCTTCACACCCACTCCTCTTCAAATACCCAAGTTATACCTAATCTGTAACATAACTCGAACACAGTAGAATCCTAGAGAAAGCGTGAGACGACAATTTGAGTAAGAGCATACGAGTCTCAAAAGCTAGAAGATCAAATCGTAGGAATTCAAATTCCAATCTTAATTTTGGAGTCATAGTAAGATAAATTTGGGTGGTTGACTGGTTGAGTTTTTATGCAGCGTTACATTTTGATCGATCTTCATTTTCAAGTCTAGTATGGTAACACCGAAATTTTTTTATTATACAAAAAGCACTATTCACATAGTCATTACAAATTTACAATAGTGGCCGAAAACTTAATATGACTTCTATGTTAACTTAGTCTTGGTTATTTTGATAAAATAATGAGAAGAAGAAAATAGTATGGACTATTGCATGTGAACTATTATATAACACACAAGTTCACAAATTCCTGAGTCATATAGCATAGTATATACTATTATACTAATGTATCATGTTTGGGGAAACTAATAAAGAATAAAGGGAATTCAGAAAGACAAGTTTTGTTGATTTATTTAAAACCTGATTTGACAAACTTTGATATTATGTTAACATTAAAATGCCATTTAAATGGTTCGACTTCTTTATGACAATTGTTGAGTTAGAATGTAGAGGTTTCAATTGCATTAATAATTCATTTTTGAATGGTTAGAGCGTACTGGAAATTTAAACAATCATTTCTTACCTCATTAAACCGGAGCAAATGTAATCCTAACTCACGCTCATCATCGTGCTTCAATATTAACATTTCATCCTGTTGCAAACAAATACAAATCTCTTCTTAATATATAGAATTGGTTCATTTACCTTCGTGTTACACTTGCTTTTTCATTAATGTTTTTCAATTCAATTTTAAATACACTTTACAATAAATTTAACCGTGAATTTTCATAAATCGGCTTGTGTTTGTGTTTGTCTATGAAATAACATTGAAACAAAAAGAAATTCTCACCGTTAACTCCATGATGTCTTTACTAAATTTCGTTATAATTGAACAAATTCGAACATGTGTAAACTGTAGATATACAACGGTATTTCCCTATTTATCAATGAATGTGAGCAAATCAGAAAGAAGATCAATGTAAAGATTTCAAATCAATGAGAATATACAATAAACAATTGCATAACATCACAAGTAATGGATAAACATCATAAGAATACCTCTTCATTAAGCATCTGATCAAAACTGAATGTATAATTAGTCAATCTGTTGTTCTTCAAGTCTGCATACCTTGTAAAAGAACACAAGCATACAATATATATATACATGAAATTTGACCAAATATAAAAATTTCTTGAATTATAAAACAAAGTAAATAGCCTGTAAGCATTCATTAATTTAATATAAATAATTATAACATTTGTTTATATACACCTCCTTTTGAAAATAAAAATATGATTATAGCAAGTTCATCGAAAATTAAATTTGTGGGAATACTTAATGCAATGTACACCGTAAGGATACATAATGATATGGAAATGCTAAACACTAAAAGTACTATACACCGTAAGTATACTTAGAATTATACAAGTTGTGGGAATACTTAATGCAATGTACACCGTAAGTATACCTAAAGATGAATGACTGATTGTAAAGAACGGTCTAATTCATGACGGAAGTACTTGAGCTTAAGAATGTTTAAATAAGGAATTATGAAAAGAAAGCGGAGACTCGACAGTAGTCTAAGATGCTTAAAGCGCTTAATTCCACTTACCCGACAATTTAGAATAACAAATTTAACTTCCAGTACACAATTAGGTAATAACATATAGACTTAGGTGTTAAGAACGGTAAGAATATCCTTAATGGCAGTTTGTTACCTCATGCATGCACCCCGGAGTTATCTCCAGAGACTCACTGTTCCGTAATTGGGCAGTTTAGCAAGGGTCATTGTTCCATCACAAGGGCAGTGTTGGGGGATTGAGCAACCTGATCTGATCAGAATCACGATAGCAGTACTCAGTGACATACTAATTTAGAATCGAAGCTAAATAAGTAGGGTCTTGGTTTTTACACCTAAGTTTATTTGTCTCTTAGCTGAATGTGTCCCGAATAATCATCATTTCAACAATAAGCTATCCTAAATCATGGTGAACCACATCTTGTTATCCTTAAGTGATACATATGCTAACCTCCTTTACTTTTAGGATTTCTTAGTTTTAGTAGTTTAAATAAATAAAATCCCAAAAAACAACTACCTTTTAATCTATTAAAACCCTAGCTTAATACTGACTTATCAGAACTAGCTATGTTTCAATTCTATCGTCGTGAGGAACGACCATGGATTATCCTTACAACATACTCATACCATGTATTCATACCCAGTATTAGTAAGTTGTACAGAAGTTTAAGCTCCCCGACTATTATAAATTTATAACTACCATCGATGCCGCCGCCAACGGAAAGGTATGCAACGACATGAAGGATTCCTAAACCGACCGTCGGTGGCACATATACCTCAATAATACATGTTAAGGTCTTTTTGGTCATTTAACCGTCTAAGTCGTTAAATAATTTGATTTGCCAAACAGTCAAAAGATCGATTATTTGATTATAGCTATACGTTTTGTTACGGCTGATTATCAAATTCTGACTTTTGTAAACGCATAATCTATTTTCAGAATACAATAAAAGGTAGTACTATTTACTATGAAAAATGATAAAGACAAACCTAAAGGCTGTCAGTAAGACTCTAATATCTGCATTAACATTTGTACTTTCATCATAATAAATATTATGGCCCCCTAAATTTTAGTTCACCCACCTAAATTTTTATTGAAGTACAATCATTTTATACGAACGTTAGATTGTCATTAACAATAATCATTTACTACTTTCTCCGTCCTAAATTTATAGTCCAGTATTTCATTTTGAGCTGTTCCAAATAAACAGTCCGCTTCTATAAATAGATAAAAATAATGAAATAAAATTCTTTTATACCCTATTCTATATATGTAAGGCAAAAGAGCATGTAAAAAGTAAATTGTAAAAGTGTTATCTTACAAATTATAAATATAAATAACTACTAGAGAAATTGATATTTTCTCAAACCGCATAGTATTTTTTTTTTGTCTAAGACGACAATATTGGGATCGGAGGTGGAGTATTTTCAAATTAAAACACTTTAATCACACATTTAATTCACTGCTCATTTTAGGACCAGACGGTAACGGAGACCAAACGCAGAAATCACACAACAATTGTAATAAAGGTCCCGTTCATACTGCCGTCACGAATTAGGGATCTCATACACTCAATCGATTGATAGAATTTAAATAAATTCCGGCAATGGAAGTCGAATTGAAGCAGATGTTAACAGATCTCCAAAATCTCAAGACTTCATTGCCGGATCCATCTCATCAAGCTTCCGTCGATCAGGTAACCCTTTTTATATAATTTAACTCAAAATTTCACTTAATCGCTTGTATATATCTTCAGTTCGATCAATTCGTGTTGCGTTTATCCTAGAAATGTTGCTTAATTCATATCGATGCTTACAAAACCCTATTAATCTAACTAATTATTTAATTAATCGCATGTAATTATCATCAATTGGATCATTCCGTGTTGTTTCTGTGCTAGAAATGTTGCCTAATTCATGTCGATGCTTACAAAACCCTGATAATACAACTAATTGTTTCCTTTAAGCGCATGTGTTTTATCATCAATTCGATCAATCCGTGTTGTTTTTGTGCTAGAAATGTTGCTTAATCTGTATCGATGCCTGCAAAATCCTAATCCTAATATACATATACAATTTTAGGAGTTTTGTTAATTAACTGACGAATGCTTAATTTGATCAAAATTAAAACAGATGGGAACTAGTAAGTACTTAGTTTAGTTGAGCTTGTGCGAAGTGTAGCTGATGTTACTGTAATCAATGTTACTTCAACTTATGTTTCTGAAGCCATATCGATTACATGACATAGTTGATGAATTTATTGGTGGTCAGATACATCATTACATTATATGTTGGTGTTGTTGAAGAAAGCTATGGCTCATATTGGCTTTTGAATAGAATTAGAAAAAATGGAAACTAGAACTGCGAATTGTAACCAGTTATGAGTTATCCAACCTTTTTAAGGTTAAAATGGTACGCGGGCAACTGTGCTTTTAGTTCATCATTGCACATACTAGTTACTGTATTAGATTGTTGCTGGTGTCAATATTTATATATAGCCGTTACTCGTGACCTTTAACAGGAACATACACCCATACATTGTTACATGAATGGAAGTGGACTTAACTTGACTTTTGTGAGACTTACCTATGTCAATACTTATTCTGCTAGAGTTCTGTATGAGAATTATATGGCCGTATCTGGCATTTAATATGGTAACGGTTCTGAAAAGGAGAAGTTTTTTGTTAATGGTAAATCAATACTTCCATTGCTTATTAATTATGACTCATGCGCTGACAGATTCGGTTGCGTGTAGAAAGTCTCACCAGTCTTGCAATGGCTGGACAAACTCGCCGCACAAAAGTCAAGGTTTGTCTATATCAAGCTACTTTAGTTTCTTGTAGATTGAAAGTTACACGTAAGTTAACGATACTGTTGATTTAATTTCAGGATATGAGTGCAGAGGTTGTAGATAGCAACCCTTATAGTAGGCTCATGGCGCTGCAGAGGATGGGTATTGTGGACAATTATGAAAGAATACGGGACTTTTCAGTTGCCATAGTTGTCTGTACTGAACCCATCTTTTTCAGTTTTTTTTTCTTACTGTATCATTCTTTGGACTAAACTGTCACTTGTACTATAATCATGAAATACATTCATCCGCGAATGGATCTATTTTTGAGGCTTATGTTTTGTTACATCCTTTTGTAATTGCTTAACATCACACATTCACACTTCCTGCTATATACTAGCAATATAGATAAAATGATCACTCAAAGCCAGCTATGTTCTGTTACAGGGCATTGGTGGGGTGGGGAGTGTTGCTGCTGAAATGCTTACCAGATGTGGTATAGGCCGTCTTTTGCTATATGATTATGACACAGTGGAGTTGGCCAACATGAATAGGCTATTTTTTCGTCCCGAACAGGTGTGGTCTAAATTTGATTTTCCAAGTCTCTATTTAGGGATTTAAAGCACTTACCTATAACATTTTATTACAATTCTCAGGTCGGTATGACCAAGACTGATGCTGCTGTTCAAACATTATCAGAAATAAATCCAGATGTAGTTCTTGAGGTAATATTTCAATTCTAATTTGTAAGACTAATGTTGCATAATGACCAGTGCCATTTTACATGTTGAAGTGAAGTGGTTGTTGTATGTTCACTTCCTCATGGTGTTTTTGTTCATAGTTCATATAGATATATGAATTTTGAGTAGATGTCATTACCGTGTTATTTGATATGACTACATTTCTAATTGGCTAATTTCGTGATTATATTTATGCGACCACTCGGAAATGATCAGAAATATTACCTCCAAGCTAAAAAAAAACAATTGATAAATGCAAGCCACTGTATTTTATTGTTTCTTGCAACTTTTTCGACAATCTAATTTATTTACTATTGTCAGAGTTTTACCCTGAACATAACAACGGTGCAAGGCTTCGAAACTTTTGTTGCAAGTCTGACAAACAAATCTTTTCGTAAAGAGAAAGAAGGCACCGGAGTGGATCTTGTTTTGAGCTGCGTGGATAATTACGAAGCAAGGATGGTTGTAAATCAGGTCAGATTGGTGCTATCGTTTTCAGATTAAATGAACTTTTCCCCTCCTTGTCCACTTCAATTCTGTTAAGTTTTTTATAGATAGCCGATTTGTGTCTCCCGTTTTTATTTTTATAACTGGGGCATGAGGTCTCTGGCATACAGTCCGTTAGATTGTGTAGCTAACTTGGTCTTCTTTTACAGGCTTGCAATGAACTGAATCAAACTTGGATGGAATCTGGTAAGTAAAATAATATGTCATTGGTTTGCCTCATCATATGGAATTATTTGCATTTATTGATGTTCATGGGTTCATAATGCACCCATTTATTCAAAATGAACGATTTCGAAAATGCATCTCTTTTACATTCTTATTTCAATTCACTTTCTGCTTTTTGAGGATTTTAATTTGCTTCCGGGCAGGTGTGTCCGAGGATGCTGTTTCGGGTCATATACAGTTATTGATTCCTGGGGAAACTGCTTGTTTTGCTTGTGCACCTCCTCTGGTTAGTGTATTTATATAAAAAAGCTTTACATGTTCACAAGATTTTGTTGATTTTTGTATCGTATAAAAGCTTAAATTATTACAGTAGTTTTTTTGTGTGTGTGTTAAAATCAGTTTCACTCACTTTCTTTAATATAGACATATATACCCAAAAGAGTTTAGGATACCCCATGTAGCCAATATCTGAGGTATTTATGTTGTTTACTTTCCAATATCAGTTCTTGATGCACCGTAGTAAATGTGATTCTCCACTTGTTTAGGTTGTCGCATCAGGGGTTGATGAGCGTACACTTAAGCGTGAAGGAGTTTGTGCCGCATCTTTGCCTACTACTATGGTCAGCAACTCCCTTTGTAGTTTGTACCCATAAATTGCTTGGTTTCTTAACTCTCTGTTTTAAATTGTTCCTGGACCTTATATCAATATAGGTGGTGTGGGTGTTTGGGTAACAGGTCATACATGTATTATATTTGGTAAGGATCGTAATGGGTTAGGTTGGTTCAACTTTCTCATAAGTGTTTACGGCGTCAAATTACAGTGATATTGATTCTGAGTATTGTGACATAGGAAATTTTGTAGGCATTAAATTACACTTGGTCACTTTTGACCTTTTCCCATTCAAGCTATTTTTTTTATTTTCTTAATGTTACACATTTTACCTGTTAGAGATAAAACATCAACCCTATTGATCCTTGCCCCGTTTTAAACTCTGGTAATGCTATGAATTTATGCAACTATGTTTATTCCAACTCTCCAAGATTTACGATGGAAAAAATGTTGTGGGAACATGCTTTTGGTGGCTAAAATCTCAATTTTTTTGTCAGGGGGTCGTTGCTGGGCTTTTAGTCCAGAACACATTGAAGTTCTTGCTGAAATTTGGGCAAGTTTCACCATACTTGGTAAATGTTCTAAACTCTCTCTCTCTCTCTCTCTCTCTCTCTCTCTCTCTCCATGTATAGCATATGCTGTCATCAATACTGGATAGCGTAATACATTTATTATGATCTCCTATTAGTCCTATTAGTATGCATTCTTGTACCAAGCTCTATAGATTTATGGTAATAATAATCTCATAATCTGTAGCCTGTTTAAGGCGGGTAATAATGTCTATAATTCTTTTAAGTTCTCATATATTTTGCCCCCCTTATCAATTTCAGGGATATAATGCTCTTAAAGATTTTTTCCCTACAATGGCAATGAAGCCAAACCCTCAATGTTCAAATGGACCTTGCCTAGAGCGTCAGGTAAGTTGATATGATGGAGCCTTCCTCACCAAGCTCCCATATGATACATTAAATTGGTTGTTGGTTACCCTCTTATTCAAGGTGGCTATAGATCCATTTACCTATGAATAGGTCGATTTGAGTTATGCTATATACCTAACATGTCATATGGGCAAATTAAAAAAGTTGGCTGATAAGGAATTGTGTCGAAACTCGAAAGTCGTTCAATGTGTAATATTAATGCATAAAACTTCCTAAGTAGTTTTTCAAAAGTTAGATACAAACGGAAATAGTAGTTTTTGTTATTATATTTGACACACTAGTTATTCAGAAAGAGTTAAATTTTTCTTCACAAAATAATCCACACCATTCAAAATTACGCGTGATGACCCATGTTCTAACCTGCCCGAGGCACACATTTTGATACCTCTACCTCTGATAGTAGAACAAACATATTATAATTTACAGAAAGAGTACATGCTTATAAAGCCTGCGAGGGATGCTGCTGCTAAAGCAAAGTTGGAGGAAGAATTATCAACAATAGAGATCCCAATTCATGCGGATAACGAATGGAATATAAGGTAACTCACAGTAAGGTCTTTAAATGATTTACAATATCCAATTCTCGATAGCTAATGGGTTGAACTACTGATACAGTTAAAGGTATTATTATACTGTGATTGTGATACAAAGTCATATATCACCTGTTCGCTTCTATCCTTGACAATCATTTTATCGTATTTCTTGCTTTTCAGCGTTGTTGATGATTGCGAGGTTGATGTTATAAATTCCCAAAGTTCAGGTTAGCTCATTCTACTGTCAACTAATTTCATCCTTTTGGCCATCTTTCCAAGTAGCAATTTCGTTACGTTTATAACAAAATGGTTTGATTTAGGCTTTATGGGTCAAATATATAAGTTTTTATATAAATAAAGAAAAGCAGGTCAAACGGGTTAAGTGAGTCAAAAGGAGCCCATTTAATATCAGTTGTTTGTAGCCTCTTATTATATCGAACATTTGATCTTCATTGCCATTATAAGTTTTTAAATATAATAGAGAGATGAATACTTAGCGGACAACCTAACCCAACTAGTTTTAACTGGACCCGTTACTCAACCCACCCATTCGGTCACTTATAGGCTGAAACCATCTTTGTATATTTTATCTTTCAAACTTGAACTTTTCACAACATATATGCTCTGGATTCGGTTGCGATCTGTTGTGACTTGTGAGTTGCTTTAATAAGTCTACTGGGTGAAAGAAAATAGTTATGCCATAATGGTTGGGTTAAATGAATCAAGTGGTCTATAAACCTTTCATCGTATACTAAAGTCTTAGCATCAAATCTTTATCTTTATTGATAGTTTTTGTAATATTGCTATTTCATACAATAGCTATTTAAGTGATTTAAAGAAATGTACAATAAAGTGTTGGCGGGTTAACCCAAACACAACCCTGTTTCTCACCCGATGAGTCTCAATCATTTTGCTACATATAGATGATTAATGTTTTAGCAAAACCATTGAGAACTTTCTGCATCGACTCTCACATCCGTATAAGAATGTTGTGGGAAATTTTGCCTTTCTAATATTGAGTGACCCATGTGATTTTATCATTTTTCTTCCAGTTTCTTAATTGTTGATGTAATTTTGTATCAATTGCAGATGCACTCCCAGATGGCCTTGTTCGCGAGCTTCCAAATGCAGATGTGTACCAGCAGCCAATAAGTTCAAAAGAAACCGCAGACATGGCAGATGATCTTGAAGATCTCAAAAGGCAGCTTGAGGCCCTTAATGCCGACTAGTTCTTTCTTTCCCTATTATAATCCCCAATATGAGTGATAACCGCAAAGAATTTTGACAAAGTTTTGGTTTTCATCTAGGAGTACCTTCAACTTGTTACAAATTTCATGAACTTTGGCTCTCTTTTCTTTTTGCTAACCTTGTTTACCATTTTCTAGAAAAGTGTTGAAAAAAATGGAAAATATGTTCAAATGTGTTAGCATTTTTCATCTTGGAAAATTGATGCTGAAATTAGGTAAAATTAGAAGATGTTGGAAAATTTTAGAAAAGTAGGGGATGAGTTATAAAGGTATCAAAACATGGATTTAAATAATTACCATAATTCACTACTTTTCAAATTAGGACTGCCGGCATGTATCATATTTCATTTTATATGATTACCATATGAAAAATGTCTTATAGTAGGACGTGGATGATCTAGGGATATTGGATAATCATTTAATTTGATACTATCTCAAAATGTCAATCCAATGATTAATAATTAATAAAATATATCTAAAGAAAAATATGATAACCTAGAAAGTGAGCTTAACACGAGTATACTCCATGATTTAAGAAAAGGGTATATATAGATAAAAGGACCAATTGTAGCTTGATCAGATTAAATGGACATAGACAAGTCAGCCTGTAAGTATATAACATGACACACGACTATATTCCAAAATAACATAATAATGAAAAAGACAACGTACGTCTATTGTTCTTCTTTGTGCATTAAAGTAAAAAAAAATGTTAGAGGGTACCCTGATGGCCTGATCCAAATACATATTTCAATGGTATGCATCCGTTCAACTCGTAAGGAGCGTCAACGCTATACAAATCACGTGTTATAAATCAGTCACATATGTTGAGGTACGGATTCAAACTCCTGACAAATTTTAAATATATTATATATAAGAAACATTTTAATAATTTCATCGTTCTAATTAAGTTACAATTTGTCAATTAAGTCCTTTAACTTTAGTAAATTTTAAAATAAAATCCATAACTTTTAAAAAATATATTTTTTAATCAACTACTCATTTACATATAAAAAGAAATTTAATTTATCAATTAAAACATTAATTAAATCGATTTGTAATGTTTATATTTTCAATTCACTAAATAAAATAAATTTATTTGAAAATGTTAATATAGACTTAAATGATTATTTTATTCACTAACTTGATTTCAAAAACTTTTAATTTCTAATCTCTACTTATATAAATCCATTTACATATGCTTAATATCCATATTAACTTACACACATTATCATAATAATCAAGATACTAAATACAAAATTTCATATTAAAATCAACAGTTCGTGTGTATACACGGGTTTAACTCTAATAAGTTAGATATACGAAGTCTAATCTTTTACGATGAGGGTACTAATTGAGCAATTACCAATTGATATGATGTGATCATAAATTTCAAGATTTGAGTCATTTGACTATTTGAGAAAAATAGCATATATCATCATTATCCCCTTGACACAACCACACCAGATTACCATACAACTGTGACAAACGCCATCCAAGGGCATACATATGTCTCGTCATAATACCCAATTCGTGTACCTTCATTTTGCACGAGAATAAAGGTTAATTTCGGTATTTCCCTACATGGCTACATTGGTCCATGATTTTCTTTATCACACCACCATATATATCCACGTTATAGAAAGATAATTTGGAGGTCTAAATTTGTAGACGTAAATCTAACAAAAAATGTTATCTACTTTTAATTTTATGTAACTAGGCATACGTGTACTCAAATGAGTTTACAAATTATCTCGATTCTAAAAAATACGAGTAATTAACGATTTATACAATCACTATGATACATATGTCGCTTATTCACATTTTTTCAACACTTTTAAAAGATATGTGAAAACATGTTAAATTATTTGTAGTTGTATAGAAAATTGTTACATTAATAAGTGTGAAAATCATCACAATCTTCACATATATAAGTTCAAGAAAAAAAATTTACACTTATGATTGTGGAGAAATCTAAACTTATCCACATTTATAGGTGTAAACTTCAATTTGTTGCAACCAATTTATCCACACTTGCATAAGAAAAATTATGTGTCACAAATTAACTTCACACTTTTAAGTGTTAACAAGTTGTAATTTTTTCACATTTAAAAGTGTGTATATTTTTTTTATAGATATATAGGTGTGATTATTTATTATAAAAAGTTTTACACACTTTTTATAAAAAAATGTGATAAAATGATATTTTGTTTGCATTGAATTATATAAAGAAAAAAAAACATTTTTTGTAAAGTAATAGTAAAGCGATTTAGTTCTATTATCTTTTGATAACGATTAATTTAGTGTAGCCAATTTGAATACAGTCAATCTAATAAAATGTACTCATTATGTTAGCATAGTTTAACCATTATAAATTTATATACAATAACACTTGGTTTCACACAATACACAATCCCCAACTGTATTCTATGATGCGTACATTACAACATCACAAATAACAATTAATGGTGTACGAAAAAAAAAATAGTAATATACAAATCATCATGGATTAAAATTCTTCTAAAATATTCGAAATGACTTTATAATTATCCAAATTAAGTAGAGATATAAAGCTGCAAAGTATATATATAGATGTATAGTAAAGCACCCCCTTTGGCCCTTACCACCTTGTATCCATTTTCTCTCTAAAAAAACAATGGAAAATAACAATAACAATAATTATAAAAAGGAATTACAATTGCTCCCTATACTACCATGCACCATGGCCGTCCGATCTCATCACTTTCCGATCTCACGTGCGTCACCATGGCCGTCCGATGTCATCGCTTTCCGATCAAGCACCCTCCAACGTCCGTCGTTGGATGATGGTGGTGCATCATATCCTTGCCTAGACCTTCAACTGTCGGTGGTTGGTTTGCATGCGTCATCAGTGAAACCAGCAGCACGTGTGATGAGTGTGACGGATCAGATGAAGATGTACGCGGAGCACGTGATGGAGATGAGTAGGCGGGAAATGGAGATGGCGCGATTGGAGTTTGCACGTGCAAGGCACATGTGGGAGAGAGCCGTTGAGGAGGTAGAGAAGGCAGAGAAGATGAAGGAAGGTGCAACCGCTGCTGCTTCTTCTTCTTCTTCTTCTTCATGTCTGGAAATCACTTGTCATTCTTGTACAAAAAAGTTTAGACCTTATTAATATTCTATTATTTAATATTATTGTTATTCTTATTATTATGTAGACTTTGATTAAATATTGTATTTTTAACTTCTGATTTCTTTTTAAAATGTTACTAGTAGAAGATTAAAGATTTCAAATATATCTTGCGAGTACGTGTTGCAGAATGAAAATTTAGAAGAAAAAAAGATGCTAGGAGATTAAAAATTAGAAGATTAAAGATGGCAACGTGTTTTAGTTGAAACCTTATATCATATAAAAGTTGAAAATTAATAGAATGGCATCTTATATTATGCCATTTTAATAATTATAAGTTGTTGGTAAATTCATGCACCAAGTAACGGGGATTTCATGTTTGGAATTGAAATTGGAATTGGAACTAGAATTAAATTGAAATAAGATTGTCTATATTTTGTAAGAACATTATACCCACTCCATCTCAAATGTCTCATTTCAAAATACAGACAATTTTTGAATAACCGAGTAATTTCTATTTGATTGTAATGAAATCTAGATAGTTATTTTGAGATGGAGGAGTACATCACTACTATTTGGTTATAGCATGTGATATGGTTGAGAGAACCGATTTTGACAATTCAGCAATACCTCGAATTTTTCTCCAAACTACTTTTCACAATATTTACCACAACTAATAATTTATTCACACTAACACATTGTACATCATGCTAATAAGATCGTACATTGGATGTTAACAAAAATTAATCATAAATTGGTCGACTATGAAATCGTGAAGTATCCAATTGAGAAAGCTAGAACCCTAAAGGGCATTCAGGTCGATGCTCTTAATACTACTTTTAGTTTTTATAATTATTTTTCCTACCACAGTAAATAACAAAAATACTAAATGAACCGCACCAAATCAAACCATATAGGGAAAAATCTAAGATATTCAATAGGGGAAAGGCTATAATGATTTAGCATTTGACTGACTTGAATTTTGTCACTGCCATCTATATTCCAAAACTTTAAGTTCCACTGCATTCATCATCATTCTATCTCTTAAAACACCACCAATTATGGAGTACTCTTTTCGATTTTAGCTTTCTACATATCTATATTGGAGCTAATACCCATTGAAAAATGATTTATTTGGTTGAGCCAAATTGAAGTCTAATGCAATATGTGTAATGTGTTCAATATAATGGGCAACGTAAGAAAGGTTATAATGATCACTTTCGCGTAGTGCCATAGTGATCTTTTTGGCATAGTTGTACTACTATATTTGAACATAAAAGTTCGATATAATTTTGTATTTTGAAAGTCAAGTTATAGTTGATATAATAAGGTTGATTCACAAATCACAAGTCCAAAAGATGATGATGATGATGATAGATGTGAATAAAGTAGGAAGGGTTTTAGATTCATCATTTATGACTATTATCACAACAAGAAGCAAACACAATCACATAATACACTTTTTGTATACACCTTGTTAGCTTTTAGCACCATCCATCAATTCAACCAAACACCCACTACCCTTGTCTCCTTTAGTTACATTCCAAACACCAAGAGTCCAAGATGCTTCTCCTTGTATCATTTTTTTTTACTCCAAATTTTCCTTCTTTGAGTTATTCCATAACGGCCTTTCGGCCGTATATGTTTAAAAATAAATAAATAATATACTAACCGCGTAGAAGTAAGTAGATTGATACCTAGCTTCGTATTGTTTTTTGCACGAAAAGTTTCTAAAATATTCTGAAAAATGAAAAAATCGTCATCTAATCTAAATAAACAAGAATATTTGTAGAATTATGAAGTTACAACTTTAGTGTTTGTCTTACACACTCAAACGGATAGATTCATGTAATAGAATTGCAATGAGGCAATAGATTTTTTCTTTCTTGGGATTATTTGCATTATGTACTTTAGAATTACTGAAAAAGGTGTTTACAGGGGTAAACTGTAAAGCCTATGCATGACATATTTTTTTGGGGGAGGAAAACAGTCAGTCAAGAAGTAAAGCCAGGGCATTTTTGTCTTTTCATATTTAGACTCTTTCTTACCATGGTAATTAGTGATTTGTCTCAATTCCCATGGAGATGTATGTATGGAGATACAATACTTGCCACAATGATTGGATTGAAAAGGAAATCATCAATGAAAATGAAATAGTGTATAAACTTTTAGCAATAACATTTGTGCAGTAGGGTAACTACACGTATGTTTTTTTAAAAAATTGTGGCTATAAGACCATACAATAAGACTATAAGAGTATAAGACCAAAGCGTATTTTGTCTCTCGAGCGTATTATATGATTCACTTTTTATGATCTCGTCACTGTGAGCTAATCGTTAGAATTCATGATTGACATGAATTAATACTACTTTCGTGTTTACTTGTATAAAGTTTTGTTGTGTAACCATTTTTTTTATTGTTTCGGGTGTTACTAAAGATATATTAGTAGTACAAAATAGTAGCTGCAATTCAAGCATGCCTTAATAAACAGGAAATATGCAATACACCATCTGCAATCATGCTAGTTAAAGAATTTAAAAGAATTGGTATGCCTTTAATTAGAGGTTATATTAGGAAGTTCCTGATAATTTTTTAAGTGAAATGGCATATGGCATATGTATCTATTACATGGTGCCATGGTGGTATGAACTTAGCTTCTTTTTTTCTTTTTCTGTGCCTCTGTTTTCTGAAGTTTTTTTTGGCTAAACATGATGACTATTACAATAAGTCGAAAAACTAATCACTCAAAGTTGAAATAAGAACTAATTGTAATTTCTCTACACAGAGCAAAATTTCCTGGAATTGTTACGATTTTGTTGAGGTATTCTAAAGTTCCAAAATCTCCCTTTCGAAGAAACTCGATTCTCTTCACATAAAAACTCCCAAGAAAACCATTTCTCAATCATCCGATCAACGTCATGTACAACCACATTGGTCCCATTTCCAGCTCTCGCCAGAGCACCTGCCGTAAAAATAGAACCCATTCTTCCTGGAGACTCGGGTCCATCCCCATCAGGTCCATCCACAATGATCACGTCCCATTTTGTCCTTAGCACTTCCTCGGGCAGCCCAGTCAATGCAAGGTTACATTTAGACATGATAGTTCGTATACCCAAACTCACACAGCAACTTGAGTGTGATCTCGCATACTTTAGCAGCTTGTATGCATCTTTAGCATAGGTTTTGTACTCAATTTTATAAACCCGAGTAGCATTTGATTTCCCCTTCATTTTCTTAAAACTTCCGGGTCTGTTTTCTAAATATACTGTGGTACCGCCTCTGTTGATGTTATGTACCTTCAGGTACTCCTCTTCAAGGCCGAAAAAAAGAACGTTACAGGGAGATCTCTGAAAAATTATATTGAACAGAAAATGGATCTCTTTTCTTGGGAGTAATTGTTTGATAGGATTTATAGGAACAATAGGTGTAACTGTTGAGGATTCGTAGTTATATGGATTTATAACGATTCTCGGTGATGAAAAAGATGAAGAACTAACACTAAGTTTGAGTACTCTGAGAAGGGAGAGGGCTACTAGAACGAAAACAAGAGGGAGGATCATTTTCCTTTTTGTACCCATAGTTTGAATGAAACAGTGTATCAAGAGACTGGAGTTTATTGGGCATTTTGGGTTTTATGAATGTTGTTAGTTTTTTCTTAACAGCTAACTGATGGTGGAAGGGATACAAGGGGGTTATTGGAATTAAAAATGGTGTGTTTGTTAATATGTTCATTTCAGGATTTGGATTGACTGTGAAGTCACGGTTTTGCTTAGGTTAGAAGCATGTCAAGTTGTCAACTATTGGGCATGATAATAAGCTACTCACCAACCTGCTAATGATTGAATGTTGTGATGTAGGTATGTTATATACTTTATCACCCTCATCACATCTGCTATAAACTTTATAGCCTTAATTATGATATCGCATTAGTTATATACGAAGTTATAACATAATAGATATACACATTTTCGGTTTTTCACCCTTATCACATCACAATTGTTATATACGATAAGAAACATGTGATCAGAATACACACTTTCACTCTCCTAAGACTACACATTTGAGCTTTCCTTAAGTGATTTGAACTCAAACTATATCTTCAAACAAGATACAGTTTCAGTTCAAGTTCAATAACAAAAAACGACTCAGAAAGATATACTAAGACTGTCATCAAGGTTTTCAAGCCATATGTATGAGTTTATATTTCTGGGTCAGGTTCCCACTTGAGCTAGATTTACTTAACATAGTTCTAACTAATTTTTCAACGAGCATAGTTTTATTTAATAATATCAAGCTTAACCTAGCATCTAAGTACGTTCCACCGTCGAGTCAAGCTATTGATCTAGGCTCACTTACAGCCCCTACTCTCTTCTCAACAACAAGAGGTTAAGGGTGATATAAACTCTTGATCCAAACCAAGTACTAGTAGTTGAGAAAACAACGACAACATTGCTAAGATAACAAAGCACTGTTGTTAATATTGACTCTAATTCACGCGCTAGCAAACAAACATTGAGATCCAAAACACAGCAATCCTCATCTGTATTAGTAGTAAGACTAAGAGTAACTACAGAAATGAACATACGATATGTTTAAGCTAACATCAAGCACATCATTATTCATCTTATTCTCACCTCTACTCCTTTGCATGCCTCAACCTCCACACAACCTGTAACAGGCGTCAAACATTAAACATTTTGGTCAGCAAAAATACTAATAAAACTTCAGGAGATAAAAAGAAGGGAGATATAGAACAGTATGTAGAAAGCAAGTAGAGTATTAAGTCACTAAAATTTACCCTATCAATCATACAACCTTTTTTGGGGAGCAGAAGACTGTTAGAGCAAATTCTTTTACTATTATATGAGTACCTAAGCAGGGGCGGAGCTAGAATGGGGGCAGCTGCCCCCACAGAATTTTAAAAATTACGTAAAAAAGAATTTTTTTAAGGTATTAATGACAAATTTAAGATTTTGCCCCCTCAAAACTATAACGAAGAACAAACTGATTTTATTTTTGCCCCCTCCATATAATTTTCCTAGTTCCGCCCCTGTACCTAAGTGGCTAATTGTATCTCAAGTTTACTGCATGTTTTTAAAGCTTATATAAATCTCTAAGTCACTTAAGCAGCTGCCTTCTCACCGCTTTGATGATAAAACTTTTGCAACACAAAATACTCAGTCCAGCCTTACACATATAACCTGTCTGGTTACATTGCTAGAACTCGTGATCATTTACAAATCAATCATCTCATCAAAAATCTGGCAAATACGTTACAAACTTCACACACTGTAAGAATTTAACTCAGATTAAATCGTTCTGGTGCCGACGAGTGCCAAACTCTAAACTTAATCCTGGTAATTTTAATCTCAAAAGAAACTAAACCTAAACTCAGCAGCAGCCACCTGTGGTACTATTAAATCATATCTATATCACACCTCGCAAGCATTAGTTTTAATAACTTGTATTCCAATAAAATGCTGTACTATTTTTTTTTCCTTTCATTTAAGTGAATCACACCGTATACAGCAAATTGATAAAAATAAATAGACCTACACGATTAGTTAGAATTGGACACAGTTGATGAAACAAACAAAAATAATACCCTAAGAAGCGCCAACAATGATGTTATTGATAGGAATGAAGATCAATTTAACGAAGAACCCAACAAATCCCATCACAACGAATCCGATGGCAGTACGAGTCGCAACTTTCGTAAATTCTGCACCAAATAATAAGAATTATGGATACAGTTAGGTCACATTATATATATGGTTGATTAGAGAGAATCGTGAAATTGAGATGGAAAAAAAAAAGAACCTTTGCGATCAGGTTTGTGGCATCTTTTGACAAGACGAGCGCTGTCCTTGGCGAAGTCTCTCAGTGGATCGATGACTGAATCAATGGCATCCATTTTCGATTCCTTGCTGTCCTGTAAATAATTAATAATAAAAACTGAAATGATGGTGGAATTGTGTACAACAAGCAGCGTTTTCTGTTTTAAAAGGTGATTATGGTTACGTAGGAGAGCTTATTATATTTTATATTCATGGTTATAAGTCACCGTTCAAGTGATTTTTATATTTAGGCAACTTTTTCTCTTTCTAAACAAGTTTTATAATTAATAAATTAAAACCGAAAAGTTGAATTTGAAATTATCATTCGATCAATTGAGCTTGTAACGGCTCAATCGAGTTGGAGTCTACATTGGCTATGAAAAACGTTTCATGTATCTGATTACATTACATGTAGTCTCAACATTTAATTGGTGCATACGTTAAAATGGTTGGTAAATATAAGAAAGGATAATAATTGAAATCCATTGCAGACACATTTAGACCATATATCATTAGGCACATTTAGCGTTATTGATTCGGATTTAAGTGGAGCTTTGGTTCTACAGAAATAATTAACATTACTAGTTTGGAATTGAGTGGAGCTTGGGCTTCGTACTAGATATAAACTGTTCTTTTTACCATTAAAACGCAGTTTAATCTAATTTCAAAATAATGGCTACATAAAGGTATAAAATGTTCTTTTTACCATTAATCTATAACCCTTGAATTAACTAGCATGTCGTGGAGATTAAGAAGCAAAAATAATTAAGTATAATAATCATAATCACTCGATGTGAAAGTGAAAGATACGGAAGCTAGGAACACCATTTGTATAAAGTGAGTGAATTTCAACTCCCACACTCCGCTCATGTTGGCCTTAAACCCAACACATATTATCGTTGTTGGTTTTATGGGTATATATAGATAGAGAGATTATATATAGTAGTAATTTATTAAGTTATATCTCATTACGTCACAACAAAACCATCCAATCCTTTAACACAAGACCTGTTTAGCTAATAACATAGAAGGCAACTTTAGCTCTCTAACCAACAAACCATAAAACATATCTTAGCCATTTGACAGAAGCTGCCTCTAAAGACGGTTCATACTTTAAGATTTAAGCCATGCCTCCACTTGTTGCTGTGCGGATTATCTGAAACAAGGCTGGTAAAAAGCAAAGCATAATCAGTTACAAAATTAGGCAATAAAAAATAACCATTTTCCAAGGTCCAACTCGGCAACTCTAATGGAGGGAATACGAAAAGATGTTTATATTGATTTATCTCTACAAGAGCAAAACTTATAACCATTCGTAGAGTATATATAAAGTAATAGTCCATCCTGTATCACACACACATACCAAAATATAACTAAAGTGTCAGTTGTTTCCGTCATAAGAACACAAAGGAAACAAGATACAGAGAGCTGGGAATCTGCACCATTAAGTATAACAAACATAACACAGTTTCCCTAAACTACCACCCTGATGCACAGGGCAGCATCTCAATAGACGAGGTAAATCCGTGAGGAGTGATATATCTGCTAAAAAGAACCTTTAAATAGATACGAAAGCAGCCCTGTGCTCAGTTCAAAGAGTAACAGCATTCTAGTTAAACAAGCAGCATATAAAAGCTAACTAATTGAACAAATTGCTCAATCTTATTGTAAAATTTCATTCCCAATCCCAAAATCCCAGGCCTCTCGTTCATAAGGGTCCATGTAAGTATGCATACCAACTCAAAATTAGTACAGAAGACGATGATAAACACATAAACCAGTACAATGATAATGACCTTTAGCCCAAGTAAAATGCATTTACTACTGTAATTAGCATATGTTTGAAATATTAGGAGGATGGTTATTATTAGGGCTGCAAAGATATACGCATTTCCATTCCACAAGGTCTTGGTAGCTATAAAGGGTATTTAATTTTGTAATCATCATGCACATATTGAAACTGCTTTGGGCAGAGTTTTAAGAACATGGGAACTTACAGGATCCTATCACAACAAATATGAAGAAACCGAGCACTATAGGTCCCACAGGGTAAGAGTCCTTTTTCTTTGTTGTGGTTTCAGGCACGGAACCACGCTTCTTGATGTTCTTCTCAAACCTCTCCACCTTTCTATCAGCTAAACGCTTGGAAGTAGTCTACACATATTCCAGCACATGATAATTCAGTTATCAATCAACAAAACAGCTCCATTTATTGAAAAAGAAATAAAAGAATTATGAACTTCAGCTACTAAAAACGAAATAAACGTGCATATCAGAACTTTCAATGCTTTTGGGTTTCCTCTGCAGTCTGCACATGCACGTAACTACATAATCGACCTTGCCTACCTATGATGGATAACCTAATTGTGGATTTCCACAGGACTGGTGCTTTTAAAAAACATATGCCCACACAGCATATACCAGTGGAAACTATGTCAGTGAGACTGCTTTCCCTTCAAAGTTTTAAGTCTACTTATATCGAAATCCGAAAGGTGATGGTACACAAGTAAGCCGTTTTATTAAATTGTCTGTTTCAGATAGTTGCACAGCATAAATCAGCAATCTTTGATTCAACAAAGGTGAAAATCCGATTTAAAAAATCAGCATGTATTACAGGCTTTCCTAAGACAAAAACAAACATACTTGAGAATACCAAATTGATCTTACAATAAAAGAAGATGAGGGGGACCAGTATACCATTAGAACTTTCTCCTTTACATGAATTAGCATAAAGCACAAACTGTATTATAAATTATTCTTAGTATATTGAATTTATGATGTGACATGACAAAAAATGAGATAAAGAGCTCTATTCTATCCTTATATTTGATAATCCTATGATGTAATATTCATAAAAGTTCAGAATATACTCTATGGAGCTCATAATAACTTAATTTAATCTGAAAGTAGAGATCAAAATTGGATAAAAAGTTTGAATTTCAGATGTCAAATGTTACCAAACAATATATATGTATATATAAACTTGCATTATCACGTGAAATTTTTTATATAGATATATGAAAACCCTAACATATATTTCAAAAAACATACTTAAAATTAGAAAAATTCGGAACAGATCAGATCGGTGTTACCAGATCTAACCAAAATTCACATGCAAATCAATCAAATTCATGAATTGATATCCCTAATTCGAACAATACACTTAGTGATTACAAGATTATAACATAATTAAATATCGAAATTAACGTCATAACAAGAAAAGACAAAAAAACTGTAATAGAGGTGAGATAAATGTTGATTACCATTGTAGCTTTTGTGGATCTGATCTGTAAATTACGATGGATTGGGGAGAGAAATTAGAGAGAATTTACGAAGTGTTTTTATTTTGGTGTGAGAAACCAGCGCCTGTGATTTAGAAGAGGGAGCACACAAATACGGTGGACCTGCGTATTATACTTTGCATCTGTTATACACGGAGAACCAATACGACGACGTAGTGATTAAACTTGTTTCTGTTAACGCTTACAAAATTAGTCCCTGGAATGTTATTCGACTGCCAATATTGGTCTTCTCTTAACAATTTATCCCATTTTAACCATTTTGTTATGATGAAGTCTATTTGGCCGATGAGAGTTGAATAAATCATTAGAATGGGTTATGTATGAAAGAGTGAAAGAAATTAAAAAAGATGTAATAAATGAATAATTGAGTAATGATAAACATTTCTAATTATATAGATCTAAATTTAGACATAACCATAGAGTTTCTGTCGCATGATGAATTTCACTAATTCGCTTTCTTTGTATTTAACAATGATTTTGCTGTATGCACCAATCAAATCTTTAAGCTTAAATTTAGATCTCTGATTTACGGTACACTAATCATTCTCCTAATTGATATATAAAATTATACATCTAGTTTATCCGTACATATTAAGATTAGATTGTTGATTTATTAAACATATCGGGATGTTATGCATTTCTTTGTCATTATAAATAAATTGATGTATTAGTTATTCTTAATTTAACTGGTGAAATAGTTTGACCAAAAGTATCTGATTCTAATTGTTAGCTTATTACTATATACAAATGATTTCAGCTCAAGTTAAAACATACTCCGTATATGAAGTGTTATAAGTAGCAGAACAAACTAATTGACTCTATGTGATTTACATGTAATCACCATCAATTAGTTGAATCTCTTAAAGTGTTAGGTAACAAAAACATTAAAATACTCAATTGTTAAAAGTCAAATTTGTGTTGAAAAAATGTAAGTTTTTATTCTTATAGGACTAAAGATGTAAATAGTAATAGTCCATGGCCAACTTTAGTAATTTACCCACAGTTTCTATCATTAAAATGTATCATAAGTCATCACTTCAGGCTAACTTCAAAATATGACAAGTTGTTGGTCTAACAAATCTAATTCAAACACCAACTTTTCAATGTTTATATCAACTTTTATATGATATATGACTAGTTGTTGAACCAAACATGTATTATTAATTATACCCGTACAAATCGTACTAAATCGGTTGGTTATCTGGATGGAAATCTCAGATGCAAATCAAAGATCTCTTAAATGATCTTGAGTGATTTCAGGATTCATGTACACAGTTCAAAATGTTTAAGTTGTGAAGAGACATACAAACATCATGCAATAAAGATCCAATATGTAAGGCAATTAACCTAGACCTGTGAATTTCAACTGCACATTATATGGAATTTGAAATTTGAGCATTTGACATAAAAAAAGAGACAGAAATTTGCAAATTTCAACTGCACATTGTATGATGTTTGAAGGGATGTTTTTATACAGAGATCACTAATTAACTTAACACTCTAACTGCATATTAAAACTAGTTTCCTTCTTTCTGATTACACTATGTATATAGCAACCCCAGCATCATTTCACAATTTGCAGATTGCAGAAATTACTACATACACCAGCCATCAATCTGATTTTCTCCAGAAGACTACTGCTTTTTCTTCTTCCCCAACCCACCAGCGAGAAAGTCTCCACGCAATTGCTTTTCAGCTGCAATAATGAAACACAACGTTACTTGCTTTTTCATGTACAATGTGCTTATTGCACAAAATTATGATGAATAATAATGTTGAAGAAAGCACACAAAATGTTGATTTTCCATCCCTTACCCATATTCATTCATTCTTTACATTTATGTTGGTGTAAATATAATAAAATACCCAACTTTAATCAAATATGATCTGATTATCTGATTCTTGAATGTTGCAATAATCACTTTGTAAAAAAAATACACAAAAACATCCATCCAAAACGAAGAAAGTACACACGTTTAATCTCTCTTGTTAATCGTTACAGTTTTATTCAAAGACAAATAGTATCACACCAAGTCAGCAACAATCAAATATGTTATGATTTCATATTCAAAACGCACTCATATAGCACTTCAAAACATGTGCAAAAGAGGGGGTGATAGACCATATCTAGCTTAGTATTTGTCCAAAATCCCTACATTGGAATTCATCAAAATTCTAACAAAGCATCAAATTTACTTTGGCTAGTTCAAATGAGTATAGATTCTATTTTCTCTTATATCAAAAACTACAAATCAATGCAGAATGATCATGAATGTTTGGGTTCTTGATACTGATACAATTATAGGACTGAATATTGCCTTAAAGACCAAACAAATCAAATAATTGTCAATGCAATAATATCATTATTTCTACTTTGGCTCATTGATAGTGGTGAAGTATCTCTCAAATCTCAACCACTAGATCGTTAACCAACAAATTGCTTATTCTTACAAAACTCCTAAACTAAGTGCGAAATCTAGTTTCTACTCATACGAAAAAATGAAGATCTCCTGAAAATATTTTCACATTTTAGAAAAATCCCATATAAGAAAACAGAGATCTGTAGAGCAATAATACTTCTTAAATAACCCCATAAAGAATAATCCAGGAAACTATAAAACATAATTCACAATAGAACAATCCCCTAAAGAAAAATCATGAATTGTAAATCACAACTTCACGATAAGAACAAATGAGATGAACGCATTCAGGAACACAAACTCAGTTGATACAAAAATAATGAATCATAGCTCAGAAGGGTTCAAAATTTTGTACAGAAAAACTGAAACTTTTATACCATGCACTAAAAAGAAGAGAGATAAACACATTGAAAAATACCAACTTGTATCATGAGTCATAACAAGGTAGCTCATCAGAGCAATCCCATTAAAGAACACATCTTATTGTGGAGTACATAAACATCATGAAGATTAAAGGTAGCTCATAAAAGGTTCAAATTATGATTATTTCCCAGAGGATAAAAAAACGAATTCTATAAAAATACCAAATAATTAAAAGACACATTAATAGAGACTTTTTTTTTTGATAAATAATTACAAATCAACACAACAATGTAACTGAAAAAAACTCAAAAAGTTCCATGTTAATTAGAAATTCAGAAATAAGATAAACTTGAAAACAACCCCTAAGAGAAAAAATATACAAGCCAAAACTAAGCACAAATTATTGCCCAACCACCAAAATTTCTGCAAAATTTGATATAAAGATAAGGTTTGCTCTCATAACCAACAAAAAAGCCAACAACTTTATCCAAAAAAATAATATTAAAAAAGACAATCTTACCCTTGTCCGTCAATACCACCACCGGTACCAAACGACCCATGATCATCTCCGGTCTGCCACACCGACTGCCACGCGTGCGACGGCGGTCCATACATTCCGGTGACATCCACCGCCGGTCTTCCCATCGTCACACCCGGTTGTCCCATCGGTGGGTAATAATACGGCATCCCACTTGCCGCCGTATTATTATTATTGTTCCCCATAATCCCACCACCACCAACACCAACACCAACACCTACAACCGATGACACGTCATCCTTGATAATCTCATGATCTCTTGGAACAATATCAACGAGGAAATCAAAAATGTCGGTACGTGTTATTGCTGCAGCGATATCGTTTTTTTGTAAAGTACGACGTTTGTTTTCTTCGGCATGTAACCATGAACGGATTGTGAGTTCAAGGATAAAAAGTTCGCATGCTTTCGCGAAAAGGATGGGCGCTTCCGCGGAGATCATGCGGACGTCCTCATCGGCTTTCATGATCTTTTTGATACGTGCTAATGGAAGCTGGTGGTTTTTGAAATCGTTAACTTGTTCGATTTCTTGACGTTGGTAGTTCCAAAACATTTGGAGTTGTTGGTGTTGTTGTTGGAGGAGATGTTGGTAAGGTGGTTGTTGTGGCGGGAATTGGGGTGGTGGTGTGGTGGCGGTTGGGGTGGTTGGTTGGTGGTTGTTTGTGGTGGTGTTTTCCATTGTGGTGATGGTTTTATCTTCTTCTCTCTTTTTTTGGTTTTGATTTTGTTTTTGCATAGGGATGAAAAAAGTGATGGTTTGTGAATTTAAATAGATGGTTTGAGATGAAAAGTATTTTCTTTATTTAAAGTTTGTTCCCAAGAAAAAATATATATTTAAGTTTAGGTAATTATTGGCAGGGAAACCGATGTAGAGGGGTATAAGGCAGTTAATCCTTAAAGTTCTCAAATCATGTAAAAAATAAATTTTTTTAAAACTATTTATGATATTTTTTAAGTTTTACATCTTAAAGTCAAAACTCAACAAATAAACAAAAAAAATTACATTCAAATATATATATTCTAGACTATTTTCTTTACTTCAATTTAAATGTTTACTATTTATTTCAACTTTTAATTTTAATATAATTTATCTAAATTAATATTCAACATTAGTCACATTTATAGTGCATGTGTACTTTACAAATGTAAAAACATATATATTAAATATAGTGCAATAACTACGAATACCTTTGATATTTTATTATTTACATAAAATAAATATAATAATAGTAGTAATAATCAATGATGATACTCCGTAATAATTATATATAGATATTAGATATTTCTATAAATATGAGAAATTATTGAGTTATTAGATGTAGTTTTGTCAATGTTTAATAGAGCATAGAAAACAAAAATAGAGGGGTGAGGTGGGGGAGGGAAGATAAGGTAGGGTGGGGTTCCACTCTTTAAGAGATTATACTTTTTCCGGTCGTTGGTATCGAAGCGATTCGTAGACAACATGTTTTCAGTCATACATGTATTATCAGTTTTACATTGGTGAACATGTTTAGTGGTATATAGTTAAAAAAAAAGTGTTGTATGAAATTGGGTTCATGTTAATTTGCTTATCCTGCGCCCCATCTCCCAATAATGGTTTTATTGTAAATCGTAAGTAGAAATATTATTAAGTTAAAACATGCTTAATGTTATTTTACAGGTCTACATTAATCCATCAGTTAGGAGAAGTGTTTACTTTCTCATAGTACACTGATGACACATGTCAAGTAAAATTATTAAAGTTCATATATACTTTTGATAGGTGCATTCAGAATTTGAAAAGATATTACATGCTATACAAAGAATTCAAATTTTTTGATAAGAAATCTACATTTTATACATTGAACGGAAATGTAACTAGGAATATGGTTCCAAATAGTGCTACTCCTTCCGTCCCAAATTAATAGTCCATCTTTTCATTTTGAGATGTCTCTATTTTATTATCCATTTTGCACTTTCAACTAATCAAAACATTTGAATGTGGTGAGAGATTAAATCTCATTGGTTGTACAATACAATTAGTACATTTTTTCTTAAACTGTGTCTTATTTGTCTGTGGATAATAAAATTGAGACGGTGAACATTAAAATGACAATTTGTAAGGTACTATAAAAAATGGAACCCTTAATAAAAATAACAATAAAGGATTATATCTTACTTTTGATAAGGTCGATCAAAAGAGTGTTGTTAAAAATGTTGGTGAACAATCCATTTTTCTGACACATTCTAACATGAACTTTTCATGTGTACGAATGTACAATCCATTTTAACATGCTACTTTTCAATCGGATTGATAAGATTTCTTTTACTTGAAATTACTCCGTACTTGATAAGGCTTTATTTAATATTTTTATGTTGTTGATACGCGGTTGTGTTTGTGATGTATTCATATATTAATGGGTTAGTATCTCGGATTGCATTTAACTTGTATCCGATATTTATTACGTTACTTGTGTAAACTCAAACTTAATATTGTTATTTTTAATGCATCAAATTTTCAAAAAGTGTGTTTTAATGTATTTTGATAATGTGTAAAACTTTCCAAATGTCATTTGTCATCTTAAACGAGTGACACATAAACAAAGTACGGAGTATATTAAAACACCCTTTTTGGAAGTTGCATGCATTAAAAGATTATAAACGTAAGTAGGGTACACACAATAAATTAAGCACAAGTTAGATGCATTCTCAGATAATAACCCCTTTATTAATATCTAGAAAATTACTAGCAATAAAGAGGTAATGGTATTTTTTTGTAGTCATCATATCATATAAGTATAGAGTTGCATCTTTAGTACATTTTAAAACAAATAAAATCTACAATTTAGATAATATGCATTCATAATCTTCTATATGTTAAATATGTGTATAATATCTTTGTCAGTCACGTCTTTCGAGTAAAATTTTTAGTAGAACACGAACAAATTTTCGATAGAACTTGAATCTCGTTCTGAGATGCAGTCCTCTTCTCATAGCATCCACAACAACATTTTTCTCAATAGCTTTGTTATACGAGTCTTTTTCAAAATAACATTTAATCCAACAGTAAAAAGCTTTTTAATACTTTTTTTACCATTATAACTGTATATCATAATTATAAAAACATAACGCCTAGCTTGTTTATAATTTAAAATAAATAAGTTGTACCAAATTTATAAAAGCTTTCTCCATACATTCTTCTAAAAATCTTTTGAATAATAAAAAACTTTAAAAAGGAAAAAATACTGCTTATGATGTTATGACAATTTCCAATGACAACATGTTATGGGTGGTATGGATGTCACGTCAGCATAACATAGTGATATCCAACAACTCTTGTAAATTGTAATGGTAAAACCATGTTGTGAAGTGTTGTAAAAGGTTGTTTCTTTCATATTAATCTTGGTTGGACTAAAAAAAGGAAGAAAATAGAATAGAAATAAAAATAAACATACGGACCCACAAATGGTGTCCACTTGCTCATTTTCCCAACCACAATGCCCGCACCACAACGCCCATTTTATGGGCTTTCTCAGGCCCGAACGAAGCTCATCGTGGGCGCGTTCAATGTTTTTAAAATCGAAAATCGGATCGGACCGAAAAGGACTCCGGTTCCGGTCGAACCACCCTAAAAACGGTCAAAAATCAATTTTTAAAAAAAATTCAAAAACCCGGTTGAACCGTCCAGTTTTGACCAAACCGTCCGGTTCGTTGACCGGTCAAAGCTTTGTCAAAACCGGTTTTGGGACGGCCGGAAGGGGTTCGGTTTCCGGTTGAACCGGTCCGATCGATCGTTTCAACCCGGTTATCAAAACATTGGGCGTGTTGCAAATGGTCTAAGGATTACAACATAATCAATAGCAATCAATTAAAAGTTAAAAGGGTTAAGTACTTATAAATGTAATTATTTATGGTCTGACATTCATAGTATGCAGTCTAGTATTCGGACATTCGTTATGTGTAAGAAACTTTCAATTTGTTTTGATTATATGTATTTTGGTGACCTGTCAATTTGTAACGATGCCTCATGTTACCTCATACAACTGACATGTAGATCAAAGTACCAAAAAATGCATAAAATAACAGGTTTATTCCACACAATGAAAATTCGAATACTTTGTTGTATACTATGGGCGTGTTTGACACAAAGGATTCTTGGGGATTATTAGGGGATTGAGATTCTAATTTTGATAATCTCCATCCCCTAAAAATGAAAAGCCTTGTTTGATAACAAAATATAGATGGGGATACTTGATAATCCCAAACAAGATACAAGAAGCCAATTCAACTAACTTCTAAAAGAATCTTCAACCACTAAAATCTTTGACTTTAGTTATAAGTTCTAGCTAGTTTGTTGTCAAACACACCCTCCAATGTCATAATATAAATAACTACATTTATTATTACTTAACCGAAATTAAAACGGTCTTTTCAACCGTTTCCTTTGGGCCCATGATATGTGAAAAGGATATGGGCCTTGTTGATATTATAAAGTGTCAATTTCATTTATCCAACATGAATGGCTTTCCTGAACTCCTATCCATACCATTATCTATTTCCATTATTTGAAAATTTATTCCCTCCGTCCATTCTAAATTCTCAGAATATATAATATAAATGAATTTAAAAATAAGTCATCCATTTCCATTTATATGATTACAGGAAAATGGTATTTCATCATAGTAAGACTGCTCACTATTATGACACCAAGGACCGAAAGACTGAACTGAAAGCTCAATGTCACATCAGTGAACAAAAACCGAACACTATCTGTAATGACATGAAAGACTGAACTTTTGAACCTCACATTGCTTTTAATACCTTTATTATATACCCCAAAAACATACACACACAAAGAAAAAGCTAGCCCACAACCACCGTCTTTTTTCCGTCTAACCAAGGATGATGTCACCCAAGACGAAGGTAAGGTCTCAACGGTGCATACGGTGTACTTGTAAGGACTCAAAGAAGACGCTTTGTCTTCCATACCATAGTGAGTGGTCTAAGGGTTTGTTCGTTTTAGTCTTTTATTTGTTAATCGAAGGAGTATTATAGAAGGGAGCTGATTTTGGCAAGTAAACTTTTACTTGTCACAAGGAAATAGTGCATTAACCAGTTGTACTATAGGCATAAACAGTTGTACTGTTTCCTTGTGACAAGTAAATTATAGAAAAGTCATGTATGTTCAGTATTAGAAAAATCTGAGAATTGAAGTAATAATTTCAAACCCTATTAAGGTGATTTTTCCTGAAAAGTAGATCCCATATTCTCCATTTCTCTTTAATTATTTCTTAGTCTCTCACACATTATTAATATTATAATAACTTATATTTTATTTTTTCATCATTAAAATATGATTTCGTTATTTTCAACTTTCTTTCGAACCAATACCCGTTATTAAACCAATCTACAAAACAAACACACCCTAATTGCTAATTATACACTATTGTATGCTCACAAATCAAAATACCATGCACGAGTGTCTCTAACACTACAACCATCAATCTTCTAATATCAAAATGGTAAGTTTACTCGCTGTTAGTAAGACAGTCATATTATTTAGCAACTTAAACGTTTTACGGAGTATTATTTTATTTTATTATTATTATTTTGTTTAATCAAGTGTCTGAGTGTCCCCTTGCCATTCATCAGCGTGACCCATTTTGAAATACACTTTAACTTACCCATTTTCACCTGAATATGTTTTAACCTGTTCTTGGCCCGCCCATTTGGCACCTCAAGGTCCTATGAACCAAGCCAGATCTATCATGGTTGACTGTTGGCTACTAAAACAAGACCAAGATCTTTGATGGTAATTAAGCTTTAGTGAAACCTGCAAAACCTGATAAAAAAGTTGATCAGATACTGAAATAAATTCAACGAACCATGTTAATGGCCTAAAAGCCCTACACAGCAAGAATATAAATGCAACTTTGAGATTTAAACAGAGATTAGTGATTGGTAACGGGTAATATCAAATTTATAGGGAAATGACAACCACATCGATGATTGGTAACGGGTAATAAGGTCCCATCACGACGATTAACTCCAAGTTCACACAGACAAATCGATTTAGCTTAGAATATGAAATACCTAAAAGGAGAGGAATAAGTATAATGACACATTCCTAGTTTCCCGCAGCGAATCATTAAAAAAATAAAGAATGAGCATGAACCAAATCCGGGTATAAAGATGGCATCCAAGAAACCTTCTAAATGTCCTAACAGGTAGAAAACACAGATATAGTTTTGAACAAAAGAAGAGGTGTAACTAACTACTTAATTTAACTTGGAAAATGATTAATGAATTTGAAATGATCTTACAAATTAGAATGCTCTAAGCCTCTAATCACAGGAAAACATATCTACAGAAATAAATGAAAAGGATAGAAAAGCCTCTTAAACCAACGAATAAGTGATACATGTTTTATATATCAAGAAAGTAAGAACAGAAAAGTTGCCCAAAATCTTCCATCAAGTTTCTTCGAGAGTTTCAAGAAGTGGCAATTCCAACCCATTTCTGGAAAAACGGGTTGATTCAGGTTGTGTTTTGGTCTCTAACAGGTCTAGTTAGACAACTTCAGAACAATTTGGCGGATTATTGAAATCTATTGAATGGGTTAACAGTTACCCAAGTATACTCAAGAATTTTAAAACCTGATAATCGTTCTATTTCAAAACATTTATTATTGCTGTAATATATGTGTTTGCAGCCTGCCCAACCCGCCCATTTTGGCACCTCTAAGAATTTCTTTTCATGTTTGGTATCCCCATAGATCATTGACTTCCAGCAAAGCTCAATTCTGAACATGTTGAGAAACCCTGAAACAAGTTCAAATTAGCATGCTATAAAGCCAAGCGAATCATTAACCCAAAAGAAAGAAAATGATACTCGTTTACCTGAGAAGCTGAAAAATGGAGTTATCGTCTTTGTCTCGACCTATATCTATTTTTGGCAATTTGCTACTTGCAACCTACCTATTTCATAAGCGCAATTAAATGCATAATACATTTAGTTGCTTCCCATTGCCAATATTCTTCCAATTTTAGCATTTAACGGTCATCTTTTATTTTTCTTTTTTCTTTTTAAGCTTATTGTTGTGATTCCTTTTTATTAAATGGTATGACCTTAAATTTGAAACATGCATGATTATGAAGTGCAATATGAAAAATATAGGCCAGCTGGTACTGAGAAATTACTATCTCTAAGAAATATGAAATTTTGATAATATGGGCCATTATCTTAGAGGTGGCAATTATGTCCCATTTACTTGAGAATGTGTCAATCCAGGTTATGTGTATATCTAATGGGTCAATCCGATAAAACTAATAGGCTTAGAAGATAATCCATTAATTTGTCTAATGGGTCAAGACTCAAGAGTATTTTTAACACATTGACCCTTCTAATATATATATTTTTTCTTCAAAAACCAGATCATTAATATTAATATACTGATATAATTAAACAGGAGACACTAATTATTTTTGTAAAAATACTAAACGAGATTGAGAAAAAAGCGTCTCAAGTCAACCCAACTTGTTTCAACCGCACCAGAAAAGCATGTTCCCGTTACACAGCCTGCCCATCTCAGCATATCTACTAATCCTGAGATTGTTTTTCATTGGGCAATGCCTAAGCCTAACATCAGTATTCCATTCCATTTGGCATTTCTAAGTATTCATCAAGATGTTCTGTTAACCAAAGAGATAAATTTCTCTCTACAGTTCTCTTCAGTCTGCTTCAGATCTGTCTATTCTTTCAAGTTATTCCCTAAAAAGGGAAAATATTTACTGTAATCAGAATAAAATTACCTAATCAAACATGAGCTAATATGGAACAATCCATAACTTGTCTAATCTGAACTTGGTAAATACGGAACCCTTTTTAACAAAAGGTAATTGGTAAAAGGGTGATAATTTCTCAAAAAGGCTCCATATCAAACCTTTCTTTACAAAGACGCGTGGCCCATGTCGTAATTGTATTCATAGGCGTAGTATGCACATCTTAAACACGTAACGGTGCATGCTCAACGAAAGAAAACTTCCACAAAATATGAGCATAATGTATCATAAGTTCAGATTTCAGAAACAAGATGGTCATCTCTTCAATATTTCCTTTTACTGATCAGATGAAAGTACTACGAAACTTTTCTAAATTATGCCCAACAATCTCTAAAATTATGTAAGGGCTACAGATGAAATCAGAAATTTTCAAGCAACCAACAGCTTCTAGTGTTATTCATCACATAAAGTCATAACGCAGAATGCAGTTTAAAACAAAGGCAAGGAATATGATTATAAAGCTCATAACAAACAACCCAACAATATGTAAATTCGAGAGATGCTCAGAAACTGGTGAGTATTCGTATATCTTTTCTATCTATATATTTATGTCATTTTCAAACATCTTATTTATTCTTTTTGTCTGTTTCATTGTAGGGTTCCTAGTTACTACAATAAGCACATTGGTATATTCTTTATCAAGACCGGATTTGAAATGCAGCATCAAGAAATTAACACGATACAATACAAACTTGTAAGTATCAATGTCAATATATCATTTGACATGCAGGGTCCTAAACAGCAAGCAAGAAAAGAAAATATGGCATTCACAGATAAGCCAAAGCAACGGATATTAACCAAAAGTCGTCATTTATAGAACTATCGCTTTCATGTATATAACATGTCTATAGTAAACAAAAAGAAAGGGAAAAAAAAAGGTTTTACAGCAAGCAAAAAGTTAAGATAACCTTAACATGCTCAACCTGCCACAAAATTAGCTCCTTATAACGTCTTGACGTTGCAGAAACGGTTGAGTCCAAAATCGAGAATCTAACTTCCGCCACTATTTCATATCTATCTGCTATTTACTTCTAAGTCATTTAAGTTTCACCATTTTTCCCTTTTTTCCGAGAATACGTTATGATCCCATTATTCTCGGTTCTCTTGGACTTTACGTTCAGTTCGATTGTGGTCTGAAGAAGCTCTGATGGCAGTGCAGCAGGATCAAGCTCCAAGCATCCTTTCGGAACATTAACAGATTCTTCACCTGTGAGCAAATAAAAGGGTACTTGATGAGACAATCTAAACATCTCTTCTTTAGGAATCATCTTCACTTTCGCCACATCAGCATGTTGATAAAATAACGACTTAAAGCCAGCAACTTTAACCAAAGGAGCTACCATTACCCCCTTTTCCTCATTATGATCATAATCATCAATAACAACCACCATGTCATATTTATGTATCACCTCATCTAGAGTAAACTCATTCCATTCAGAAGACCAGTTCCTGTAGAGGGCCCACACATCTCCCTTTCGAGGATAGATTTTTATAACCCCCTTTTTAGCTTTCGTCCACTGAACTTTGTGTGAAAAGGAATTAAGTGAGGTATTGATTTCATGTTTTCCCATTCTGTAATCTCCACTGGTTTTAGGAAACCCTGATGCAACCCAATTAATAGGTCCTAGTTCAGCATTACTCTTGGAATTCAGCCAACTTATCTGCATCTTAAATGGTTTTTTCGATACGACGTTATGAATCATAGCATAATATCGAGGCATCCCATCATCTTCATCATAAGCAGCCCAAATTTGATTTTGACCAAATGAACGTTCCGTTCTGTCCATGTCAAAATCATGAAAATCGGGATCGGGAACGCTCATTAATATTGCTTCGGTATCCTTCGCATCAATGTCATCTGTGTTCGTAGTATCTTCTTCTAAAGGCATGTTTACATTTGTAACTTTACTACCATTTACAGCAATTTCTTCAGCAAATTTTTTGGTTTTGCCACTGTTGGTTATCTCACCTTCTATCTTAATACCTTCATTTTTTGAAGATTTATCTGCATTCCATTCGTCCATTTTCTTATGAATTTCTTTCCTTGCTTTTGCTATCAACATATTACGAATTTCAGCTTGTGACAATTCCCTTGTACTATTGTTACGCTTGCGGTCTGTATAAACATTAACCACAGAAGACTGTTCAGATACACGTCTTCTTTTAGCGATTAATTCAGCTACTTTCGCTTCACGTCGGCTTTTGAACGGTCCACTGCTTTTAACAGATGGAGTGTTTAATGATGGGCCCTGCTGAACATTCACCTGATGGTTGGTTTTGTGATTCTGTTTTTGAGGGTGCAATGTTGAATGATTGTTTGTGGGTGGACCAGGCTGCTTGGAAGCCCAAAACGGCTCACGGCAACTAGGGCAAAGAATTTTATGGTTGAGGTACACTTTCGAGTACTCAAAGTGCATTCTGCATCTTGGACACGAAGTCCAAAATGTACTGGCGTTTGGTGGCCGAGAAATCGAGGTTTTCATTTTCTGATTTATAGTAACAGGTTGGTACACGGGTCTTGGATTGCGTTTCTGGTCGTAAACTTTCCGTTTAGTTTTGTCAGACAGTAACGTCCATGCCTCAGATACGAGCTTAAAAGCACCTTCAGCTCCAACCGATTTATTTTTATCCGGGTGAAGAGAAAGAGCCAGTTTCCTATAATTCTTCCTAATGGTCTCATCATCGGTTGTGGGTCCAACACCAAGAACACCATACCAATCTAATTCACCATTAATCTTCTTCTCTGAAGAAATGTAAACATCAAGAATTATCGACAGCTGTGAAAGACCTTCAAGACCAGAAAATAGCCTCTCGGCTTTTTGTGCAAACTTTTTTGCTCCCACAAAATCTTTCTGTAATAGCTTCGCCTCAGATATCTCTTTAGCCCGGAGAGCTTCATCTTTGTTACATTCCATATTAACAATGTCTCATACCCAACCTCTGACTAAGCAACCTCTAATACAAATAAAAACCGAAATGTAACGCAAGAAAAATATTATGTCGAAAGCAACAATGACGACCAGTGTATTGCACATAAAGCAATAATATGATCAGTAACGCATAGTATGATTACGAATGCAGAATTATAAACACCCCGACACCCTATTTATAGCCTCCATTTTATGCCCTAGGGAAGAAAAAAACACACAAATGCCTAGTGGAACTATCAAAAGCGATTACCATAAAAAATCAATATTTCAACATTCGCTTGTGAACGTCACAATTGAAATCCGTTATCAGTTCCCCTATGTACGTCAGTACGTGAAACATCCAAACAGTGATCAGCATAAACGAAACAGCTCGACCACAAAAAAAAATACCCAAAATTATGAAAGTATGAAACAAGTGACAAGAACTATACACTATAAAACACGGTAATGGTGTATCAAAAAGAAAAAAAAAATCCTTACATAGATTCAAAACACTAACGTGCTATACGGAAATGTTTTATGTAACTATTTGATTTCATACCTAAGAGAATGCATAAACTGCCACAAATTTTCAGTAAATTTGTTACAAAATATCAATAATCTAAACTTGTAAATTGTAACATTAGCTTCATTGATCATCATACATCACAACAATAATCTCAATCCATTCAACATTGATTACTGATACTCACAAACCTAAATCATCAAAACCTAACACAATAATAAATCATATTAAAAATGTAATCAAAATTACTAGATTTTTTCTTCTTAAACCCTAGAATGCACAAACAATAAACGGAAAATATTCAAACAACAATAAACAATCAGCATTAAAAATCAAACAAACACAGATACACAGTACGTGAATATATAATCCGTATCATAAATTATATCATATTTATAGAGATACAAAAAATAAAAACTGATGAATAGAGATAAAAAGAATATACCTAAAATAGTGAAGCAATCTAACCGCAAAATCGCCGACTGAAAGTTTTCATCCAAAATCTGATTTTTATTTCGTGTTTTGTTGATTGTTTTGATTAATGAGGTTCATAAACGATCAAAATAAGTTTTCCCCTGAATTCTTTAATAGATACCTAAATCGATGAATGTGCATATTCTTATTCTCAGGTTATTAACAACAAGCAAAATCATTAATACGTTGGGGATTTTTGTTGTAGAACTATGTGCCTACGTGGCCTGTTGGTGAAACAAAAACCATCAAGGTTTGTGTGCGTGTTTTGTTTTTGAAAATTCTTTTCTTTTAATCTCTCTAATTTATTGGTTGAAAAAATAACATTTTTTTTATCAATAAAATATACCATGGATTTTGTATTTGCGTGTAATGTTATATAAGATTAACTAGGTGAGTTCCCGTGACAACGTGGGGTTTCAACATTTGATATATAAATTGTGTAATTAAAAAGTTAAGTCAAATGAAATTGTACCGTGAACCGGATTTTTATATAATATAATCGATAACCAATAACATCTAGCAAATACTCTATCAGTTTAGTACGGTTCAGATTTTTTAATTTTTTTTAAGTTAAGTTATTAAAAATACATATCGGTTGTAAATTATATATTATCTAATTTGTAAACATTTTAGTTATAACAGTTACCCATTTTATGAAGGAGCGGATAGTCAAACATTAATTAATATAATATGCATATAATAAGAAGAAATTATAGAATTATTGTAACCCATAAAATAGTTTTTTAAAACTTAAATATACTATGAATTCAGTGTAACTCAAATAACTGTATTTTGTAATTCAAACCTAAATTTGTATCCAAATCAAACATTATTGTGATCATATATACACATATGTATAAGCAATAATAATAGATTTTGAATAGCGATAATAAAAATCCATATTCGCCAACTTGATCTTTGTAGGCGTTAATTTTTAACAAATCAATAAAAGGCTCGATAGCATATTTATTATCAAGTTCATTTAAAACTTGTTATTATAAATTGAAAGATGTGTGTATGAAAAGGAAAAATAATATTTTAATATAAAAATGTTTAATTTAATACCATCAAAATTTATTGAAATTTCATGATCTTCAATAGGGTCTTTATCATTTAATAATTATATAGTAAAACCAAAGTTTTTTTTTTGTAATGCTTTAAACAAAACTTGTAAAAATATAAAATTCATGAATCACAAAAAGAAAATAGAACAATGTTATTATGGTTGAATATGACATATGTCTATTGTTTAGTTTAATGTATAGTATTTAAGGGATTATTAGTTAAAATCATATATATCTTAGTTACATTATTTAAAGGATTATTAGTTAAAATCATAACATATTTTAGTTACAATTTTAACGTATTCATAATATTACGGTTGTTTGGCTAAATGGATGAACATTTTTTAGTTTCATAATGTTGATAAACAGTTCATGTAATTAATCAATATAGATAAATATTTCAAATAAGATTGGTTTATTTATAAATTACCACTTGAAATGTCATGATATTTAAGTTATAAGGACTAAAAAATAGGAAAGTATTGAAAGTGTCAATTACAATAGTTGTAGATACACATTATAAAAAATGAAAAAAATGAAGGAAATAATTTTAACAGTAGGATCTTTAGGGATGGAACCAATCTAAAGTCCAGATTGCTTCATTATATTCCGTTTTATATATATATATATATATATAAAGATTATATAGGCATAAAAACATACCTGATTTTTTTCATTGGTTAAATTATTTATCTCTCATAATATCCTCCAACTAACTTTTTACATCTACCGATCACATTTTTAAGTCTATTTTTAGACGTACAGTTTTAGGTTATCCAATCATTTTTCTATATATTCATATCATTAATTTTTTAGGGTTTTGATAAATAAAGCCCTAAGGGCTTTCTTTAATATATTTGTACATGCAAGTATTACTTGTACATTGAATTGAAATTCAAAAGTCAAAATAATTTCAGGAGGAAAGAGAAAGTTATGGTTTAAATACAAGTGTTGAAGCATGTCCTAGAGGCTTAACCAAAGCCTTAAGGGCTTTGTTTATCAAATCCCAATATTTAATGGTAAAAAATCCCATGTATTTTTATGCTTATATTATGTGATAATGATAATCATGTGACTTCTCATAATATATAAAGCATATAGACTTAGGGTGTGTTTAGCAGTTAAATAGCCGAGAGTAAAGATTGTGGTTAGTAAATCTTGTATATAAGCTATTTGAGAAAGCTTCTATTTTAGAGAACTTGTTATCAATCGAGATTGAAAATTTATGAGGGCAGAACATTATTTAATCTTTAATCTCAAGTCCCTATAAACCCTTATAATCCATGATGCTAAATACACCCATTAAAATTCGTAACTTTTCTTTTACAACACTTAAGTTGGTCAAGTATCATATATGCCCCACAAAATAACATAAATTGTTAATTTAATTTGAATAATATAAAAAATTAGATTTTGCTAAACAAAGCCCTAAGGGCTTTAATTAAGATATTAAGAAATGGATAAAAATGTGTACTCAAACAATAACTAACTCTTTGTCCCCTTAAATTTTAATTAATGTATAAACATTTTATGCATATCCAAACAATTTAAACAAAGTCCTAAGGGCTTTATTTAGCAAAGTCCATAAAAAATGTTTGTAAAAAGGTTTTAGACAAATTTTCTAATTGTGGATGCTCTATAGTTGAAAACTTGAAAAGGTCGAACAATCAAAATAATCAATTTAATACTATACAAACCATCATTTAAAATGGTTGTATATTATTGTAATTTGATCAGTCAAGTGTTTTCCAAATCCTTGAGTAATTATTTATGTATCTCAAGTAATAATATATCTATTTTATAGTTTTCCATACTTTTGTAAAGTTATTAATTTTGTTGTTCACTATTAAATTAAACTTTGATGCTCACATTCATTTCATTAAATTCATCTTTTTTTAAAATGTATTGTCAATACATCTTAACATATACGAGACAATAAGACCATTATAATAACAGTGAAATGTCTAATTATTATTCGAAAATAGGCACACACAAAAAATCATTATAATAACAGTGAAAGGTCCAATTATTATTTGAAAATGAGCCAAAAAATTATTATGAAACAAGGCAGTCAAATTTACTAAACAGAAATTCGATTCTTCAAATTTTAAAAATATCTTCAAATGTTTTTCGAATCCTTTAAGTTAATATTTATATGATAGACTTCTAAGAACATCAAAGACTCCCATATCTTAAAAGATTTTAATTTATATATATATATACAAACATAATACCATGGAGGATTTTGGACCTTTCGATGGGTTTCTCTCTTAAGATCTAACGATGTATATTAAATTATCATAATTACACTTTCCTCCCCCAATCAATATATCAATTACAAAATAAGTATTATTTTAATTATTAATTAATATAAAACAACGCAGTCAAATTTAATGAACATAAATTTAATTCCTCAAGTATTTTCCAAATCCTTGAGTAATCATTTATGTATATCAAGTAATATTATATCTATTTTGTAGTTTTCCCTACTTTTGCAAAGTTATTAATTTTGTTGTTCACTATTAAATTAAACTTTGATGCCCACATTCATTTCATTAAATCCATCTTTTTTAAAAATGTATTGTCATTACATCTTAACATATACGGGCCGATAAAACCATTATAATAACAGTGAAATATTTAATTATTATTCGAAAATAGGAAAAAAAGTTTTTATAGTTTTTCCTACTTTTGCAAGTTACTATTTTTTTTAAATGTATCAATAAGACCATTATAATAACAGTGAAAGATCCAATTATTATTTGAAAATGAGCCAAAAAATTATTATGAAACAAGACAGTCAAATTTAGTAAACATAAATTCGATTATTCAAATTTTAAAAATATCTTCAAGTGTTTTTCGAATCCTTTAAGTTAATATTTATATGGTAGACTTCTAAGAACATCAAAGACTCCCATATCTTAAAAGATTTTAATTTAATTCAAGACTTTGAATCAATATCTTTTTTCATCAATTCATTCAAATAACGTTTTCGTTTCTTTAAAACTTATTAGATTCTAATCAATTCAGTTACATCTTTTGATGTTGATTATTATATCATATTGATTGGTTAAATATTAAAACGTCATGCAAAAAGAGAACCATCTCTCCCACCCGGTTGCAACTTTTAAGACGCATATGATTCACTTACCTTCGGCTTTCGATACTGAACATTAAATAACTATAGCTTATGTAGCTTTCGTTTCATTTTATTTGAACTTATATAATGCAACTAATTCAATCGTGGTTACAAAGACAACAAACGAGATTACATATAATAATTTAATAAACCAACGTTATCACGGGTCTTTCACCTAGTATGTATATGTAATATTAGGAATTGTATTTAGTATTAAATGTGCACTTTATTTACTTATCATGTGCCTCGGATACACATTAACATAACTCTTATGAGTATATTATTTTATACCAAATACATCATAAACAAGACACGTATTTTTCGGTGCTCATATAAAGTGTTATTTCTTCAAGAAACGTGTATTTCTAGTTTTTTCTAAATAAAGTCATAATATGTGATATGTTAAAATTATAAAATAGATATATGTGAGCCTTTATTGCGAAATGAAATGTAAATGCATACGAATCACTGAATAATGTATAAGGTTGAGTGTGTCTTATGACACGAAATGTTGATATATGCAAAATGGAGCACTTATGCATGGAATGGAATTATGTGCTTCGTACTGAGATTGTTTTTGGATTTATGAGGATTTTCACATTTCTTAGACATTTTCGTGTGAATGATTTGAAATGTGGGTTGTGTTACGACTCTTATAAAACAAAACCAAATATTCATGTTGTTAATTTTTATCAGCATAAATATTTGGTGTTGGTGTATTACTATGCATCAAACTTTTATTTCTCCCGTTTAAATCATTATTAACCCATTACTTATTCATTATTTATACTTATTTTATGGGCTCTATCTTTATTTACTTTAGGTTCTTACATTAAAGTAAACTAGCATTTTACCCGCGCTATACAGCGGTATAAAGAAGTACTTGCGGTAGTTATTGTTCAATTATATGTCGTCATTTAGTAAAAACTAAACTAAAAGATAGCGATATATCAATTTCTTACTTCATCGTATAAATTATTATAGGTTGAAGTTGAATATTCAAACCATTAGTCTACTAACTTAAAACCCATCTACCATTTTTATCTTTAGGGTCGGACTTGAGTTAAGATTTGCGTTAACTCATCGATCGATCAAGAAAATTAATTTTTTATTTTTTAATAAAATGAGCATACCCATCAACTTCTTACCCCCGTTTACCTAAATGGGTTATCAAATCAGTTTCGATTTCAAGTTAAATACTCTTGAATCAACCCTTTTATAAAATTAGTTCGAGTTTAAGTTTTAAAGTTTGTAATCTAAATATTAAATCAATTAACTTGAATTATGAGCTTTTAATCGCTATTAACTTTGATAGTTAAACAAATTATGTTTACAAAAAGAAAAAGAAATTAGTGTTTCAAATGTTTGTACTTTTTGCATTTGATATTGTAACAACCCGTCCCACATTGGAAAAAGATAAGAATTTGGAGTACCTTATAAGTCTAAAGTTGTGGCTAATTGATACCTTCCACCATGATTTTAGTTGAAACCTGAAGGTATCCGATTAGTCATGACTTTAGCTTTGAGGGGCGTTTCATATGGTATCAGAGCCATAGCCTCTCGGGGTGTAACTGGCACGCGGCTCGTGCATCTCCTAGGGTATGGATCCTGGTTATGTTTCGGCCTGAAGAGGACGTCATGATCTTAAGTACGGGAGTTTGTAACAACCCGTCTCACATTGGAAAAATATAAGAATTTGGAGTTCCTTATAAGTCTAAAGTTGTGGCTAATTTATACCTTCCACCATGGTTTTAGTTGAAACCTGTAGGTATCCGATTAGTCATGCATTTAGCTTTCAGGGGCGTTTCAGATATTGTGCTAAATAAGACGGTAGAATAGTAACTTATATTTTTGTAGACTATCAAACGGTCAAGCTATAGTAGTAGTAGTAGTAGTAGTATATCAACTTTTATGATTACTTGAACAACATATTATATAAAATATTAATGAAGTATTAGCTAATTTTTTAATAGAAAAAAAAAACTATCAGTTTTACTATAATTCTAGTAATACAGTACATGACACATCATCATTTTTTCGAATTTTGAGATGTCGTATTGCAAAAAATACGATAAAATGATAGTTGCTTTTATTATTGATATTTTGATAGTTGATTTCGAGAATTTTAAATATATCAACTGTTTGTTTTCATTGGAGTAATTTGCCGTTACTTGAATGTAGTGACTAAAAGTTTTCAAATTTTAAATAAAATACTTAAAAGGTTAGTAAAATAGTTATAGTATCTCATTATTAAGAGCTTAATATAAGTTTTCAACCTTTTATATATTAGTATATAATAAAGATCATTATAATCTATAAGAAAAAAATAATATTTTTGTAGTAATATTTCTATCAAAACAATTGTAACTGACATTTTAATATACACTAATATGTTATCTTAGTTAGTTATAACTTTAAGTTACATGTATATTTATTTGTAACTGAAATTAGAATTAAAGTTTATAATTAATTACATTGATTAAGTATTTAATTGTAAACATATTAATGAAATGGAGGGTATAATAGTAAATTACTATTACTCCTTTAAGACTTTGTGTCATTTGTTTTATATAGTAGTATAGATAAAGCCCGTAAAAAAATTCCTATATTTTGCATCTTATTATCCAAGATGCGCGTCAAATAATTCATATGAAAAATGGGTACAAATTCTGGTTGCATGGTATTCATGCCAACATAAGACATGGTAAAATTGGCACTACAGAATAGGGATATCGTTTATGTTTACAAAATACATTCATAATATTTGTAAAACATTTTAACCTTTTAACTTTCTTACATGTCTACAACCACTCATTATTTACCTCTAGCAACACCTAAACAGACATGACATTAACAACATACTATATGATATTCCCATTAAAATGAGTTGAATGTGTCAAAAGTTGTCTAAAATGCATTTGAATGATCACAAAGTGTTTTACTTAAAACTGTTATATATCACGAGTCATACTTTAAAATTAGTTGTTACGGTATGAACTCATTTTTGACATAATATTATTCTACGACCCATCCATTTTACGACTCATTTTTGACATGTTATAAATGTGACCCATCATTTTACGATCTGATTGAGCAAAAACAAAAAGAGCCAAAGCAAGTTGATATCAGCAAAAGTTCAAAACACCTCAAAAATGACATTACTTTGCAATCATTAGTTCATCATATAAGTTCATGAAATCCCAAGTAAATGTAGCTCAATAATTGGGACTTGTTTTCTTTTTTTCTTTACTTTCTTTGTTCTGTACAAGTATGTATGTATGTCCACCAAAAAATGGACAATGAACAAAACCAACTTCATTTTGGCTTGTCACATCTTTTTTTATCTTCAAAACGGTAACAATGAACAAATACCAACTCAATTACCAGATCTTTTTAAGATGGCTAAAACGCCTATTCCAGCTACCAAGGCAGCTCCAGCGGCGGCGGCACTATATGCAGAAGCCCATGCATCAGGTTGGCCAACCTCTGCACCGACTGATGATGATTTTGAGCCTATTTGACGATTAGGCACACCAGAATAATCTAGATGCAACTTTAGTCCCTGTTTATATTCATAATCAAAACATGTATCAAACTTCAGGACTTCACAAACATTTGTGAGATGCAAGTACAACGCATGGGTCATTGCATTATTTCTTTGTTAATAAAGAATAAGTATATGTCTCTAATAAATTAACTATCAGTTTCACAGTGAAAGGTATATAAATCTTGAACTTTTGTGATGAATGAGAATATTCTTTTGTTATTAATACTTAATAGTCTATTAAATCTATTTTCATACATGCTAACTTGATCACGTAGTTTTGACCACTTACCCAACACAACTGACCCGCCCATTTTTCCACATCCACCCAAAACCCGACCCCCCATATTACTATCTCTAGGTTCTACTATGATTGTACACTGGTAATGAATCGGAATGTTACATGAAGCCTATGTAACTTCAGAATTTAACTGATGAAAACACAAGTTTCTCTTCTGGCAAATATTTGAACATCGACAAGATTGTTGTTTTGTTGTTGTCAGAATATATAAGATGATTGGCCAATTAATCGGACACTTCACCAGTCAAAAGTTGTATTTTTGGATGAAGGTAGTAATAAAGTATTGAATTTTTGAAAAGAAAAAGCTATAAGTACCTTCCAACCAGCTAAGCGTGCATGTTCGACAGCTGCAGTAAGATCATTGTCTGTTGAAATTACAACCTTGTCCTGGTCTTCATCTTCATACTACGATATTCATAAGCATAATTAGTCTGGAGTATTTATGTAATATTTGGCATCAAATGAATGAGGTTAGAAGTACCAGAATCTGTGGGAGGTTGTTGCGATCGATCTCACCACCCACTCTCTGAAGTATTGCAGTTAAAAGATCTGTCAAACTTCGAGAATCTGGCAGAACAAGAACGATGCTGTAGGTATCTGTAATTCCTAATTATTCCTTAGTTTAAAGGTGTGCTTAGATGTACATTTTAAAATTAATATGTGATACTGAATAACCAAAATCAGTTAACTGATAATGAGTAATCATAATCAGATATTCTGTTTTGAGAAAATGGGACATCGAAATTTTGCTTGGACAGGCTCCTAATTTTTTAGAATTTTTGTGCAATACGGGTGAAGGGGGTTACCATGGCTAAATTTATATATCAAAGAATAAGCAAACTTTATAAATCATAAGAATTTTTGTGAAATAAGTAGAGGTGGTTTGTAAAATGAATATTGAAGTCCTCTGATATGACTCGGTTAATCCAAACTCATTATGCCAAGTCATAATAATTAGTTCAATAATTCATATTATGGATTCTCGAAACATAATATAAAGCATACCACAAATGAATCTATGCATCCGACCCATCTTATCTTGAATTTTAAAAGCAAATGAATTAGGATGAGTGGATGAAGGATAAGCAGGAGATTTTCCAGCTTCTCCATTTTCAGAAGCCAATTTCACTGAACTCTCACTGCATTTCACAAACCATATTCAGTAAATAAACTATAAAATGAATAACTATTTTCGTAAAATGTGTCGGATGTAACCTTCTTGTTTCATCATCGTCGTCTATAGGAGTTAATGCCATTGCAGAGTCCCAAAACTTTTGCATCATTGAACTTCCTCCCTCATTATTAACACCTGTAGCATTTCCCACCTAGTTTGCAACGAACAACAAGTTGATATCAGCAAAGGTGACAACTTTGACCCGTATATAAGTAGACCAGTCAACCCGGGTTCAAGTACTCTGTATCTAACGGGTCAAATGGTGTAGATTCAAAAAATTTAAGCTACAATGACTGGCTGAATGAGTTGAAAGTCACCCAAAGTGCTTTCAAAATTCATAAGATCTCCAGAATTAGCATCAACATAGTTTCTCTAGTCACATGTAAAACGTTAGCATTTATAAAACCCAAGAAAGTAGGTCAGTTGCCTGACCCAGCCTGGCCTGTATTGACCATCAGTCCGACACCCAAAGTGTAATTAATTTGCGTAAAACCTCCTAGGTAATTCATTCAAGATATATTTCATTGCAAAAATATAGACTTTTAATCACATGTAACACATTTATAATACTCTTGAAACTAAGACGGAAAAATGTTTGCAGATTGGCCTGGTTCAGCCCTCCTAACTCATTTTCACCCAAACTTAAGAAAACCCATTTTGACCCGTTTCCTGACCCCGTCATTATTCAAGCTCTATTATTAAGCTTAAAACTGAAAGTATTGCATATATTTGAGAGAAACAAACGTACAGATCATATACATTTTCATAATATGTACAATGAAAGTTAGATCTAATACTAATCAAAAAAATCTGAAAAACTTTGGATTTTCTATATTAGATCTCACATAAGTAGTTGGCTTACTGTGGCTATTGCAGCATGAGTGATGTGGAGTACATCAACGATGGAAACAACAAATCCATCTGCATTAAACCATCTACCACTTAGATACACTACGTATTTATTATATGCATTAGTCGAAACATACAATGTTGTCTTTACCTCTATCAACGACAGGAAGATGTAAAAACTTCCCATCATGCATGGTATGCAAGGCATCAACAATAGGAGTATCAATAGTACTACATTCGGGATTTGGAGTCATTACCTGCATAATTAATCATGCATAGCTACAAAGTAAGTTGAAAACATATTTTGATGAAATACCCAAAGCATGTGCAGAAAGAAAGGGATTCGTATAACGGATACCTTCTCCACCAAGGTCGATTCAGCAGGAATATCTTGTGCTATCACCCGTGTTAGGATGTCATTTGAGCTAATATAGTACAGACCATGTGTTACTACACGGTTCGTAAATATATAAATATAAAAACACAGGTCTTTCCTATACCTAACTCAGGTGTGTCACAAATTCAAAATATGTGAGTTAGGTAATGGGTCAAATTATGTTCAGATCAAAACGCGTACTTCTCTGTACCAGTCGCATCGGGTTGACCTGAAAATCTTTTTGTCCAAATATTTTACTTTACTATATCTATTAGCATGTAAGATATGACTGCAAAGACTATATTGTTTCAATAGTTGTCTGAAATATTTATAAATTAATTTAGGAGGTTTTTCATCAACAATATGTTATGATCCCACATTGGCCATGTATGGGAATGGTTGATAGCTTATAAGTCTAAGTGTTCCCTCCTCCAAGCTAGCTTTTGGGAGTGAGTTCTACATTTGGGCTTATGGCTTGAGATGGGCCTAGTATGGGATAGGTTCGTATCAGAGCCAACCCATCTTTAGAGGTCCAACACCTCGAAGTGGTGGCCTATGGAGTGGTGGCTTGAACCCGAAAAGAGGGTACCAACCACTACCAAAATAGCCGTGACCAACGAGGGCTCGGAGTGGTGGCCTATGGAGTGGTGGCTTGGACCCAAAAAGAGGGGTGCCAACCGTGACCAACATAGCCGTGACCAACGAGGACGTTGGCTCTTTAAGGGTGGGGTATTGTTATGATCCCACATTGGCCATGTATGAGAATGGTTGATAGCTTATAAGTCTAAGTGTTCCTTCTTCCTTCAAGCTAGCTTTTGGAAGTGAGTTATACATTTGGGCTTATGGCTTGAGATGGGCCTAGTATGGGATAGGTTCGTATCACGATACACTTTGGGCAACATTCGACTCGTTTCCCTTTTAGCTTATTTTATTGTAACTATTTGACCCGTCAGATCAATGAGATAGCCCGAGTCAACCCAATCATAGGTATATTGGTCAAAATTGCCACTTCTACAATATTTTGTAAGAAACTCACGTTAGGATCCCCCGTGGCTTGTTGTCAACTGTTACAATGGCAGAGCTACTACGAAACTCGAGCATCTTTTTTGTTGCCATCACAACTGTGTCAAATGGTGAAACAGTCACAACCCTGGATAAGAAACAATAAAACTTGAGTTATATTTTGGAATTCGTCAACACAGTCTCCTATGTAGATGTACAAGGTGGTATGACCAACATATAAATATATAAAGGTATTACCTACTTTGAATTCTCCGAGATAATGGTAGACAAGGTAGGCTTAAACATCCTCTCTCGAAGAGTTTCAATAAATGTATTGGGACCTGCATAAAGACAACCAGTAGGTATTGCGTACAATTAAAACTCCACATCTTTACCACAACATAATAAAACTAATTCAATTATTTTACAATCTAACCAGGAAAAGAAGTTCCCCAATGCTTCTCGACGCCCTCAACAGCAGCTGCTATAGCTTTGCCCTTTTCAGCTGCCCTTTCCATACGTGCAATAGCATCATATAAGCATTTTGCTATATCGAGCAAAGCAATAACCTCACCATTCTCTACAACAGGCAAGTGCCTAAATTTTCCTGCACGCATAATATAATTTTTTTTAGATTAAACATTCCTTAAAAAACCAACATGCTCCTTCCAACTATTACAAACCTTGCACCATCTTTTGCAGGGCATCCACAGCAAGAGTATCAGACAACACATAAATCGGATTCTTTGTCATCACCTTTGAGACGGGCGTGTTCATAAAATCAACCTCACGAGCAATAACTTTTGTTGACACGTCCTTCAATCATCAAAAAGGTTAATGAGTCAAACTCAATCCCAATGTACCTTAAACAGTCAACATTCTATTTCACTGTAAATGTTGAGCTAATTTTACAGTTATGCAAGATTCAATACAAACCTTATCAGTCAATATACCACTAAGTAGTGCATTCGAGTCGGTGAGCAAAAGAGCACTAACTCTTCGAGCAGCCATCCGACAGCAAGCTTCATAAACGGTTGTAGTTTCAGGTACTGTCAGGGCCCTCGATAGTCTCAATCTCTTGACTGTACGTTCTCCTGTTATGCTCCTGTGCAATTGCATGTCAACAGATGAACTTTATTATCCTAAAAACACGTTAGATTGACTTCCATATAACCAAACTGATATCTAAATTCACTTCTCTTGATGTGAGCCGATACGCAGCCTACACACCCTAAAGTTTCTAAAAGCAATCTATGATCATCCCTTAAATGTCAATTTGCATATAGTATAAAAGACAATTGCGCAAAATATAGCAACGTATTTTCACACTTGTACTAATAATAGCAACTTTCTTCTACTATAAAATCCTTAATACATGAAAGCACGTTGATAAATTTTGTGAGCATTAGTTGAGCATCTAATTTAGGTCAATTTGCATGTTTTAAATCTTCATCATTTATAAACTAATTTTATTACACAGCGTTGCAATGACGCTAAATCGCATAATCAATTGAACAATCAAATTTAACAAAGATAAATGAAATCGAATAAATCTAATCTAAGATATATACATACTCGGATGAACGAGAATTCGCGACAGAATTACGGTTAGAATCAGACGGATGTCCATTTTCATTAGCTTTTTTCTTCCGAGAAGATGATATCGACATGCTTCTTCTAGAAGAAGAACTTCCATGACGTGACGCCATCTTCACCTAAAATCAATTTCATATAAGATTATAAATCAAAACATCCAGAAATTGTGATTATGAATTTATGATTATGATTACTAGTACCTGATATCATCGAATGTTTAATTGAACGTCTGATCGGAAGAAAAATATATTCCGGGAAAATTAAATGTGAATTTTCCAGGATATTGAAATCCGATCAGCGAAGGATTGAAAAGAATTGGGATATTTTATAAGTGATAAAATAAAACTAAAATCGGGGAAGAATTTGGTTTTAGTTTCATGTGGAGGATGAACGAAATTAGAGGTGTTTTTATGTTCCAATTTGAATTTAATTTTTTATTTATATTTATAAGGTCTATTTATAAATGCTCATTGACTTTGTTTAATTAAATAACAAATACGGAGTACCAGTTTCTGTTACATTTGTAGACTATTTAATGTCTCAGGGGCCGTTTAAATGAGCGGCATAAATTTTTTTATTGTTTTTTTAAAGGTTGAATTAATTTAAATAGAATTTAAATATATTGTTATCTCCTTTTGTATATTGTTATCTCCTTTTGACTTAATATAAATATATAAATATATGTATATGTGACATTGCATTACATCTTGAAGGGTGTAATGCATTGGAGATGCTCTTACCCGTTCGTACGTTCGTATAGGTGGAGTTTCTATCTTTTTTAGTTATGTAGCTGTTTTTGACGGTTGGTACATTCTTGAATTGAATATAACACCTTTATATATGATTCCAAACACAAAATACAGAAAATAAACCATGTGAAGTTGATCATGTTTCTTTCTTTAAATTTTGTTGGTTTATTGTGTTATGTGTATATGCAATGTTATATGTATGTAAACCTTGTAAAAGTTCGGAAGTGTTGTCCTATTGTGATTTGGAACTTTTAGATTTTATTAACTGCATTATAGATGAGGATATGAATTTATATATACGATACTTCAAGAACAATTGGGAATTAGAAAAACTCCCCTCCTAGATCTCATATTGTTCAAACTACAAGTTTATAATGCATTATTTACAATGATTTTAATACATGTTTTTTTTTTGAGAAAAGATAATATTTAGGGACTTTAGGAAGAATTTTTTATTGCAACGATCTTCACCTAAAATCAATTTCATATAAGATTATATGAAATCTTATATAAAATCAATTTCATATAAGATTATAAATCAAAACATCCAGAAATTGTGATTATGAATTTATAATATTATCAATTTCATATAATATTTAGGGACTTTAGGAAGAAATTTTTATTGCAACGATCTAATTTTTTCCGTTCCATTATCATCGTTGAATTTCTAAGTTTTGTGCAATATTTGTACTATTGTAAATGGTATAAACTGTGATAAATGTAGAGATCAAATTACGGAAGGTGATAAATACAATAAATAATTGGATTCAAATACCAAAGTCATGCTATAGTGTATTGTGAGTATTAACTTTTTTACAATTTTTTGTTGTATCTATCACTCGTGACCATTGGGAATAATAGACTATCCTAAATTTATTATCAATCCATCATCCATCACTAATGTAAAATACACATATAAAGTAACTGAGTAAGCTTTCACACTTGTGATATGCAATTCTTTCAACCCAAGAAACAATTAGCAGGAGGCAAGGAATTGAGTGAAGCCCACAGAAGGAACAAAAACATGTTAACCAAAAGGTCTCATTCTTTCTTCTATTTAGGGAAACTTAACCAAAAGATTTTAAACATAGTAGTACTAAATAACAACAGTTTGAAGCATTCCATCTTACTTCTTGCAAGAATAAAAATGTTAGATTGGGCACCAATATTAGTAGGATTATTATTGTTCATACTTTTGTCACCGGGCCTCATATTTCAAATTCCCGGAAACACACGTACCGTTGAATTCGGCAGCTTCACCACCAATGGAAAAGCCGTAATACTCCACACATTTCTTTTCTTTGGTGCCTTTACAATACTTATTTTGGCCACCGGAATGCATATCTACACAGGCCGATCCAATGACAACTTAAGTGACGATCCACAACATTTGCACTAGGTGGTAGAGAATTTGTAATCTACATATCATTCATATGTTTTCTCTGTATTGAGCAAAATTTTTTTCTCATAGTGTGGCAACCTATTGGAATGGAACCTCAAACCCAATTGTCATTTTCAGAATGTAAGTTTGTATTCTAGTTTTTCTAATTACTTCCTTGTTACAATGATTATTTTATTTTTATTAATTTTTCAGTTTTATTTTGTAATTATTTTTTTTTTTATAAATCAAAATTGCAATCGAATCAAAGTTCCCGCGTGAGAAGGAGCACGTGACACCCCACAGATCTGCACAATCCCACACACTAAAATGTCTCTTTCTCAAGTGAAACTCAAAATCCCCAAATTAAAAAAACAAAAAACCCTAATTAAAAACCCTCACGCATCTTCAAACTTCCATTTCACAAATCAGAGCTCTAATCATTCAAGATCCGATCAACCAAGCTCAATTAATCATCATCAACAAGCTCAATTTCACATAGTAAACAGAATATGGCTGATTGGGGACCAGTACTAGTAGCAGTGGTGCTGTTTGTGCTGCTAACACCGGGACTGTTATTCCAATTACCCGGTCGCAACAGGGTGGTTGAATTCGGTAACATGCAAACAAGTGGTCAATCGATTATTGTTCACACCGTTATCTATTTCGCTGTTCTTACCATCTTTCTTATTGCGATCGGCGTTCATGTTTACGCCGGCTAGCTAGGTACTGTCATTTCGTTGTAGTTGTAATGTTTTATAAGATGATGATATTGTAAACATTTGAATACGCCTTATTATAATGTTAACCAAAGTTTTAGATTTTAATCTTTGTTTTGGTAGGGAATAAAATAGGCCATAATGTTGATTTCTTACAAATTGGTTATGGCTTAAAAAGTGCCTATAAAATAAAAATATAAGCTAAAAATTACTTGTATTCAAACACTTATAACAGTGCTAATTGTTAATAGAATCCGGTAAGTCAGTAAGTTATAAACAGTTCAAATATCTAAATCTAAATCTATTTGTTAAAAAGACTGTTTTTAAGATCTAATATTATTAAAAATTGTTTTCTTGCAAACACCAGTATATATATGGTCTGTTTGAGGCAAGATGTTACAGATTTTGGATATATTTGGTTGCTACCAATGCTTGTTTATATTCACAATCCTTGTTATAAATCAATGTATGTAAATCACCAAATCTTGCATTAAAAGTCGTTATGAGCATATGAGTCGCTACACGTCCATTTGCTATTCGTAGTGTTAATTTCTTATGGAAGATTATATTTTTTGTTTCATTCCTTATTTGTGCTACGGGTTCATAAAAAATGAGATACACCTATCACATGTTAGTCCCAAATCATGGATCCACCACTAGGTGTTGAATACTCATACACCGTAGATTTAGTATGTGGGAAAATGTTGTAAATACGAGGAATGATCTATGTGATGTTGCAACATCAAAACATAACCCTTTGTGGTAGTTAATGATCTATAATTGTGGTCATAAACTGAAATTTTATTTTGTATAAGGTTATAAACTTATAATTTTAGTTAACATCCCAACATTGTTTCTTGCAACTCTAAGTTCATAGTATTGTTTCGGATACTTCAATGCTTGATACCTAAGAATTATCACCACCTCTTTTGTTGTATCAATAGCCACAACAAACAACATTCTCTAATTCTTCAAAACATCATAAGTTTGTTTTTTTCTTTTTTATTTTCTAGTATGAACAACGTGCACCCACATCGGAAAAACATGGTAGTTCAACCAAACAGCCCCAAAACCACCCCAACACCTCTGCCTGGAAAATCAATGACACTACAATTCCTTTTCAATCTTGATTCACAAGGTTGTACTAGTCATAATGATGACAAAAAGACTGAATCATTGGACTCCAGAAACGATGAACTGCAATCGATAATCATTTACTGCACTCAATTGCGTTCGGATGATCAAGAATCTGCTTTGAAACGACTCAAACTTACACAACTTTTATCAATGATCAAAACTTCAATAACTCCGGTTTCTGATGAAACCCAAGAGCTTTTGTTTAAGATGGTAGCTTCTAATCTCTTTCGCCCTCTTCCACGACCAGCTCCTGCTGGCAGCTCAATCATCTCACCGGAAGATGATGATGTCATCGCTACACCTTCTGCCGCTTGGCCACACTTACAAATTGTCTACGATATTCTCCTTCGGTTGATAATGAAGAAGGGCGTTAATTCCCTTCGAGGAGATTTTAATTATGAAACCAGAATTCAAAACAAAGGTCCGCCTTTGGGAGAACATTTCATCGATCAAAACTTCATTCGAAACCTTCTTACTCTCTTCAACTCCGAGGACTCACGTGAACGTGATGCTGTGAAAAACATTGTTCACCGAATATACTCCAAGTTCACATCATATCGATCCTTTATGAGAAAAGCAATGACTGAAGTTTTCTTACATTTTATCTACGAAACTGATCAAAGACAAAACGGGATAGGAGAGATTCTGGAGATATGGGGAAGTATAATCAATGGCTTTACAATTCCATTAAAAGATGAACACAAGGTTTTTTTAACTAAGGTTCTTATACCATTGCATAAACCAAAGAACATGGCGGTTTACCATCGCCAATTGGCCTATTGTGTATCACAATTTGTGCAAAAAGAGGCGGAGCTAGGTGGTGTTGTGATCGGAAAGATTTTGAGGTATTGGCCGGTGACTAATTGTCAAAAGGAAGTGTTGTTGATCGGAGAAGTTGAGGAGATCGTTGAGAATGTTGATCGGAGGCAGTATCTGAAAGTAGCTATATCCTTGTGGACTCAAATCGCTAAGTGTATCAAGAGTAACAATTCACAGGTAACTTCACTAGATTAATACAAAACATTAAAAAAAGAATTCATGAAAAAAGAAAATGTCTATACGTGGATTACATATTCATTATTTCATATACGGAGTACTTAAAAAGCTATAGAATTATGATACATTCGTCTTTGTCAGTATATATATCAAACCTTCATGCTTTTAGTTAGACTTGTGTTGTGTTTTCTTTTATTTACAATCGAATTGAATCGACTTAAAACACTTTGGGTATTTGAAAATGTAGGTAGCCGAACGGGCGCTATATGTTTGGAACAACGAGCAATTCGTGAAGGTTGTGTCTCAAGATATCGACATGGTGTTCCCGGTTCTTGTTGAAGCTATAGAAAAGAACCTTAAGCGACATTGGAGCAAAATTGTACAACAATTGACACAAAATGTGAAGATCTTGCTTCAAGAACTCGAGCCCGTTCTCTACAAGACGTGCCTTGAAGGGTTCCCGAAACGTGAATTCATGGCTCGATTAGAAGAAAACGCGAGGAGAAAGAGATGGGAGAGGATTGAATTGTTAGCAGCAGCCAATGAATGTATTACTCCGTAACAGTTATATTAATGATCGAATGGTTATATTCGGATCGATTTTGTAGGCATATACCTTAAATAGAACTAGATTTTTGAGTAAATTGTACGTATGTCTATGTGGTTTATACACATTATCACTGTTAGTCTTTGTACTTTGTTTGTTACATCATCACTTCAAAAATTCAAAAAGTTGTTGCACGGGGACCAACGGTGAAAATGTGTGTAAACTATACAGACAATCCATGCAATTTACTCTAGTTTTTTTTATATAATTTATTTGTTATCTCAAGTTCTCAATTATATCTTTATTTTACTTATACTTAAATAATATTTTTTACTTAAAAGATATGAATATCGACGTTAAGTCTCTATTTTACTTTGTTATTTTGATTTGAGTAAATTGCACAAATGGTTTAATTTACACACATTCTCAACTTTAGTCTATGCATCAATTTTAAAACCGGAGCACAAGTTTACAACGTTTCTCGTATTTGATTGATTGTAGTTCATCGTTTTAAAAACGGAAAATGCAGTTTAACTTCAATAGTAAACTAAGATCGATGAACTTGTCAGTCGTTTTTCATATTACGAAATTAATAACATAAGCTAAAGAATAAACTGTGCATAACACATCTAAAGATGGCTATTGTTATGGTTATACACTTTTATAGGTAGCAATTTTATCATCATTTATTTATCAAATACTTGATGAATGACCCGCGACAAAGCGAACTTTTATATTAAATAGAATATTAAAAATTTCAACAGTTGTTATCGTAGGATGTTAATGTAACATTTTAATTAACAGGGTGGGTTACTGTAGAATAATTCCTTATTGTAGGAACCGTATGAACGACCTTTTTTAATTTAAATTTCAACATATGTACACTTTTTCACAAAAAAAGAGTACCAAACTTATATAAAAAAAATTCCTCTTTAATATTAGATAGATTTAAAAAGATAAAAAATACATATGATATACGAATTAAAGTTATGTATTTCAAATTTTATGTGTAATACTGTGATACACACTAAATTTCGAATGATATGTATCATATACTTTGAAAAAAATGATTATCTCATATTAAAGATCATAAAATTCCAATAATATTGATATAGTTTTTTTTATCAAAAAAGTTAGTTAATCATAAAGTTAAAAACAAAATATATGTTGTACCGTTCTCACCATAATTCTTTTTTCTGCTTCTTTTTAGTCTTAAGTTGGGCTTATGGAAATAACCACCTTATTCAATTTCAACTAATTTATTTAATGAAACTTTAACCATATATTAATCAAGCCCTTTTAAAATATGGTGCAAGTCTAGTGGTCACCAATGTTTTAAAACCCGGGTTTTTAGTCGACCCGGAAAAATGTTAATTTCTGGTCGGACCGGAAGGTCGGACCGGAGTTATTAATAGTATACAGTAGTAGTATTTAGTAATTTTTTTATAATTATAATTATAATTATAATTATTAGTTATATCATGTATAGTAATTATAATTCATAGAGTAATAAAGAGTGATGACACATCGATTCCCTTGTTATTTTTGGAATACACATCAATATAATAATTATATAATCCATAAAGTAATAAATGATGATAACACATCAGTCAAAAAATCCCTAATTATCCTCATTATTCTTGAAATACACAAGCAATCAATATTCCATAATTATAAATGATTTAATGTACATAGAAATTGTATATATATATATATAAAAACATGAACTCGGGTCAATACGTCGGTCCGGATCCTAGTTCAACCCGGTCCGATCGACCGGGTCAACCAGGTCGCTGACTAGTCAACATATTGAAAAATCGAGGTTTTTTTGACTCGAAAATCTCTAAAAATGCGGTTCGACTGGGCCGGTCGAACTGGGACTTAAAACACTGGTGGTCACTACAACAACCTTTAATATCAAGAGCTCATAAAGTTAACAATATATAATTTATTTTTGTTCTTGCACAATCTAGTGTACGTGAAAGGAACAATTGAGTGTAAAAATAAATTTAATCAACATTTGTCAATGTTCTAAGATTTATAGAAATTAGAAAGATTTTGTAAAATTAAAAATAATTAAATTCTAGATTTCGTTTCAATCAATATCTATAAATGGGTAAGATTTATATAAATAATTAGATTAGATTTCATTAAAATGTAATGGGTATAAATTGTAAAGATTTTGTTATAAATTATTAAAAGAGTATATTTGGTTTTCATATTGAATGTAAAAAATAATTCCGACCAACATTTGTGAATGTTCAAGGTTTCTAGAAATTAGAAAAAAGTTAAAAATTAATAAAATAGTAGAGGTTTTCATGTTGAGTGTAAAAAATGTTTAATTCAAAACTTGTAAATGGTTCAAATTTATAGACATAGAGTGAGGTTTTTTTCGTTTTTCTCACATGTGACACTTTTTACAATTTGCATAATATTTATTTTCCGTACTATCGTTTTACGTATACATTTGTTGAAAAGTAAATTGTTAGTATGTTGATATTAGACAAACATAATAGTTGGAAAGTGTTGGAATTATTTATATATCATCAAAGCGTATGATATTTTATAAATTTACTATGATATTTAATAAATTCAAACAATTTAAGTTGGTAACCAATTAATAATTATGTTTAAAATGAAAAATAAAATAAAACAGTATGGTTAGTAGGACTCAAAAACATATATATATATATATATATATATATATATAATTACTTTTGTAAGCCAATGAGCTTTTAATCAATATCTGATGATTAAGATTAATTTGATTTAATTATTTAATTATTTAATTTATAATTTAATACTCCGTATTAAATTTAGGAGGAATCAATCAATTATTTAATTTAACACGCGATTTTCTTCCCTCAATTATATTTAGGGTTTTTTACCCATAAAACAAAAACCACAGTGGCAGGATGTGGTAGACGACGAGAAATTGGTGTTCGAAACATTACGTGAAGTGAAACCAATCATGAGTTTTGATCAGGTATCATCAATCCACTCTTCAATTACGGTCGTAAGATACGATTCGCATTGACATTCCTTCTCCTGCTTTCTCTCAATCTTTCTCTAGGTTATTCAATTTTGATTTTGTAACTTGATTAAATGTTTGTTGCTTATTCATTCTATGGGCATTATGCTATTGCTATTCATCTTGAGATTTAGTAAGTAAAATCCCTCATAAGATTCCGGTAACTATGGCTTATTTTTTTCTGATTACTTTTAGACTTTAGTTTTAACCTTTTTAAAATAATACTATATGATTGTGTATTTGTTACTTTTTTAAGTTCATTGTATTTCTCTCATTGTGATATTTTGTGGTTTTACACTTTTTTATGCCTTGAAATATGCATCATGAATACACAAAGTAGAAGACTTTTATTGCATATGTATGTGTTAAGAGTGCTGATTTTTTTTAAATCTATGATGATATGGTTATTATAGTTGCTACAGGTTTGCCTTGTGTAGGTCAATGATCATCTTATCAATGTAAAGGTGTACCTCTGTCTTCGATGGGGCTTTATCACAGTTTAGTTAAAATCATTTATTCTGGACTTCTGATGGATGGATTTGTATTCGAATCATATAATCTGTTGTCATGGTTAAGACTTAAGATTGATTTCGTGTTCGAATTGTATGTTGTAAGAAACTTTTGCATATCATTTATTTATATGTTGGACTACAAGTGGAACAATCTTAAGAGAAAGATTTATGATACCGCTAAACTTTGTACTATAAAGTATAGGTAATTCCCTTCGAGTAAAATAAGCTTATTAGCATCTATGCTTTCCCATTTCATTTATCTCTTTATTTTCGCTCGAGTGGTAAAACCGATCCTAAATCTGCAAATGCTAAGAATTATATTAGTAATATTTTGGTATATTTGTTACTATGCAGGAAGTTCCTTTCGTATTCCTCTTTATCAACTACATATTACTTCTATAATTTCTAATTTTAATAATGTGTTTTATACTAATGAGTAAAACATGAATGTTATGCTACTTGAAAGTTATAACTGTAGAAACATTTAAACATTTCCCATAAACTATATGCCAGATTGAATACAGATTGTTTGTCTGTATCATGCGTGTATATGCTTAAGTTTCTTAACCTATGCAATTTCTTGGAGATCTCCGATGATCATTAGCAATTGGGGTTGTGTGTCAACTCAAATGCATTAAATAAACAAACCATTTTGTAAAAGGCGCACTGGTCAAATGGGTTAAAATGGTCCCCAAAGTCTGTTTAGAGTGCATATGGCCTGCTAACCCTTCTATAGATGTATTTACATTATAACAGTAAGAATAGTGTTTTTAATCTTGACTAAGGCATTACTGATTCTTAGAAAATTTGATAAATAGACAAAAATGTATTTATGGGTCAACTTAACCCAAACTATCTCTGAAATGTATGGACCCACTACTCGACCCCCTTATCTTACTACCTATAGATATAAAGATGACATTATATCCATTTGGTTAATCCATGCTCTCTTTTTGATAGAGTTAAAATGATGAGTACGCAAAGAGGAAATTGAGTACTTGCAAATAAAAATTTTAATGGCCAATTAATGCAGAAGAACACAAGGTGAGGATTTTGTGCTTTTGGTTGCTGTTCTATGAATAAAAATAATAGGATTAATCGTTGACCAAATGATTGGGGATTTTTGACAACTTTGATCAACAGTCACAATAAATAGGTGTTTGATAAGGTTTTGGCAACTGATATACAGATTTCCTTTGTAATCTTTGATTTTTATTTATTGATATCCATATGTAGAAGAAAAGTAAGGTAAACTTGGGAAACTTAACCTTTGCTGTTAATACTCTGTCAGCTTTACTAATTTTCTGTAGGTCTTTGTTATTCACCTAAAACATAATCATGTTACAACTTAATTAGTTGAGGTACCAATCTATTACATAAAGTTGTCGAATTAGTTGACATACTAATCTATCACATAAAACACAATCATGTTATTTAATTTTATTATTTTCATAGTACTACGTATAAGTTCAGTACTGTTCGCATAATAGTCATACAAATAACTAAAGATGTTCAAAATGGTGAATTCACCTTTTGCAGTACCTGTTGATGGGAACTTTCATGATGACGTATGGGAAGCTACAAAAGATCTTCCTAATAGAGGTTGTGTTTCTACAGTTATTGTAGGGACTACTTATGATGGTATGTCAACTGAATTTTGAACTTTTAATTTTGTTGAAACTCGACTCTATGTTTTGTGAGACATTTTTTTTTAATAATGTATAAGGCTTATATATGGGAAACTGGGAACCTAATATTCGAAAGTCCACTCCAGAGATTAGTTTGCAAGTGCAAACTGAACTTGCATATTTTGAGTGAAGATATGATTGGGATGTGGTCGTGCCAGTTGGTGATCAAGACAGGTGATCCAAGTGTTACATGAAAGGTCAAAACTACGACCTCTAAGCAATGTAGATATTTTCTTCTCCTTATATATTTGCATTATATTTCTTTCTTCGTGGCATCTGTCAGTTAGCTAAGAAGTTGAGTAAATTATATTTTTTATTTCTGACTTCATCACTATGTGCGTAAATTTGTTGTCTAGCATAAGTTTAATGGTTCTTTCCAGATTTTTGTACAACACGCCTTGAAAAATGCTTCCGGAGTTGAAGTCTAGCATTTTGTCTAAATTAGTGTTGGCCACCAAAGAAAGTTCTGTGTTATGGGCCTGTGTCATAGGGTGTATGTGTCCTAAACCCATCAATATCATATACCTATCCCTTCATCCTTATTGAGATTTAGGTAAGTTTTCTGTCTTTTATGTAAATTATTTAGGGAGTATTTGGCCTAAGTTTTTCGAAGTCAGCTTAAGCTGTAAGAGAACGCTTCAACTATTGTGGTTTATGAGTTTCTAAGATGAAAACTATGGTCTAACAACAGTTTGGTGATTTATTTTCTTTTCAATTGTACAAGTTCATATTTTTTTGTGAACCCAACTATAAGCTTAAGTCTTCAAGCTTTAGAACATGGAGTACATATAAGATATATCCTTCTAAGTACTTTATGTTTGTTTATCAGAATCCTATTATTATTATTATTATATATTAAATTTTGTAACGATGTAAACACGTGGTGTTGGGAAGTCTCCTTTTCTGTCTGCTGTTATATTACATCGAATCTGATCTTAATCACCAATGAATTTAGCTTGATTTTAGTTGTTTTTCTTGTGTTTTCAATTCATAATAGTATGGTATTTCAGCTGAGATTTGAAGACCATACAAAAGTTGGTGCGGTGATAGGTCAAGCATCTCATAGAATCTCGATAAGGTATTTCGCCGTTACTCGCCTCGGATTGAATTAATAGTTACTCAAATGTTCTTAAAATTTTGATTGTCTAGAATGAATATTGTTTGTATATGCTACTTGAGGTATTAACTGTATGGCATATAGGGTTCTAAGGCATTTCAAACCAGATGGCCATGTGGATACAGTGCATACGATATTAGTGAAGGTTTATCTATTTTTTATCATGTAATGTATTAGGTTTAATGTCACCCCATGTGACCCTGACTTTTTTGAGATGATCTAAAAATATATACTATGTAATAGACTACTAAATGGGCGGGTCAGATGAATTAATGGATGATATCCCCACAGTTATTCAAATTTTAAACTATATCATTCAATTCGTTTTGTTGTTGTGATGATATATTATGATGTTTGTTGCTATGTTTTTAGGTATCGATATCTATAATGCATATGTTTTACATATAGGGTTACCAAAACGAGCTTATGGCCAATAAAACAACAATTTTTGCCAATTCCTTTGGCATATACAGGATCATTGCACATTTCAGCAACACTACTACGAATGCTTTGGACGATTTCAGGATTCCTGATCAACCGATATTTTTAGTTATATGCGGTGAAGCTGCATGTGATGGGATATTTGATGACTATATCACTGTATGTCCCAATAGTTTATAATTCTGATTATGACATGTATAAATACAAATTGTAGTTTGATTCATTAAAGGATAAATTCAAATCAGGAAGAAAAAAGAAAAAATAAATTAAGATAAGATAAGTGAAAGTCTTTAATTTTCTGCCGGTTCTAGCGAAAAATTTGGAGCTGCTATTGTTACACTCAAGCATCGCTATTATGGAAAGGGTTTACCGGTCAAATCTTTTACAACAGAAAATCTAAAGTTTCTTCATAATACAGCATCTCGATTTCATATGATATTTCAATAAAGATTCACTAAGAGCATCTCCAATCCATTGCATTCAAAGTTTTGCCACATCAACTTTAAACTTTTCTATACAAACATCTACAACCCATTAAATTGTATAAAGTTTAAAGTTTTGTCACATCATTATCCTAATACAATAACATTTCTTTAAATGATAAAACTTATGAAGTACAGTATTAAATATGTATACAAACATATTATATATTTAAACAATAAAAATCAATAGTAAATCCATATATAATAGATTTAGTAAAATTATTTAGTGAAACATAATAATTATTAGTTTAGATATTAGGTGTATATCATCATTAATGTGGCATGGTATTGACTCACAGAGTGTCATCTCAAATATAACAATGTGGGTATTCAACAATCAATTTAGACAAGAAATATAAGAATTAAAAGCCAAATGAAGTGAGGGCCCTACCAGTCCGTCCAAAGCATCGTCCAAAACTGTTTGGACTACACTTTGTGCGCACAACAGCTGCAGTGGGAATTTGGTGCTTTAAGTGATGACATGGAAAACTTTGAACCCTCCATGTAGGAGCATTGAAGATGCTCTAATACCAGTACCTAGCTGCATCGTACAGGTTTGGGACTTTGGGTCAAGTTAGAGATGTTGTTTCAAATTTTTCTTAGCTATAACACTCTATCCAAACTATTATATGTTCTAATGTAAAATTTATACGAAATTGTATTTTGGATAGGGCCAATTGTTTTAGTCCAATCTAAGTGAATTAGATCTATGTTGCAACTTAAGGTTAGTGTACTTTGTTGCTGTCACGTATAATCTCTATTTCGATAAATAAGTAGGAAATGTAATTTGTAAGGTTTAACTTTGTTTAATTTAGTTGGTGTTGGTGTTTAAATCTTATGTACACAATTGCCAAAAGAATTGTTGTCTTTTCTTTTCTATTTTACTTTTTCTTCGTATTGTGATATTGTTTGAATGGATTTTATTGATTGCCAAATTATGTAAGGTGTAATATCTACATTCATGCTTGACTTTTATGTTGGTTAATAGATATCACACTTTTGTCTTCGTTGAAGCTACTATTATTCAAGCTTCTTTTGAGGAAAGAAACAAATCTTTTAATTTGAAGATACAAAATTAAACTATAATAATGAAACTACAAAACTTGAATCTTTAGATTATATATATGAAAATGTAAATAACTAAAACAATTTAGAATCACCTAGTATATATATAATATTAAAGATTAAAGATGTTAAAAGAACACGGTAAGACTTTATCAAGCTGGATTGGGCCGGGCTTTGATATGACTTGGTTGGGCTAAATATTGCGTTTCCCATGTTAATAGCCCTTATCATTAACAGGCCCAATGACATTACGAAAGAAAGTTCGTGTTGCCAACTTTTTGAAGACTGCACAACCTTTTTCATTTCTTCATTTATCGTATTTTTATCGCATTTCAGAAAATATTATCTATGATGTATATAAAATATCTAGTACAAACTGTAGCATTTATTTATGGTTAAATACAAGTTTTCTTATATATTATAGGTTTTGTTTTGTTTGGTAAACTATTACACCTAATGCATATTAAATTAGTCCGGCCTCGACCAAAAGTGATATTATTAATAAATTAATCATTTCCAAGTTGTAATGACAGATACACTTTTTCAAGATACTTCCACATTATTATAAATTGTTTAACACATAAATCTTTGTTTACCTAAGTAAAATTAATTAATTAATACTAGTATATCACATATCCGATATTATTTAGTTAATTATATGACGATTTTTATATACAAGTTTTGGGTGTCCAGTAAATTTTGGCAATGATAAACCGTTAGTAAAAAGGATTTTTTTTAAAAGAAAATATTATTTATTTATTTATTTATTTATTCTGTTGGGTCAACTGCGAATGGTAATCCAGGAATTTGATACCAACAGAATCTACTTAAATAATTTGACTAGTCAAACATTGCAGTTTGAAGGTAGCTACCAGCCTACCCTAGTACCCTGTTTGCCTCGTTGACAAAACACATAAATGTATGCACGTGGACTTCTAATTTTTATCTTGATCAACAATGCCATTAACTTTGAGAATAATTTTATCTTCAGGAATCAAAAATCACAAGCTTTTCCAATTTACGGTATAAACATAAACATTGTTAGTATTTTACAGCTAAAAGTCAGCTACTAATAGATACTACAGTATTTGTGACGCAAAGTTGATAAACTGCAGTCCAGACCGAACCATAATCGGCTTCATATTCATAATATGAGAAACATACACAACACAATTAGCGGTTGTGACTATAAAGGTGAAACCGTTATCCTCTACTATTTGTGTCAAAGGTATCCCCGAACAATCTAAAAGTAAATCGGTAAAGTATTTTCGTAGTACACTAATTTATTGAAACAAACTTTTCTTGTTTTCTCACATACAAATGTGACTCAACACAAAACAAGAAACCTTTATGACATTAAAACCGGGTCCTCAAAAAAGCTAAGCATTATATTGTATTATTGGTTACCCCTTTGGTCCCTCAGCACTTGCTTTAATTTTAGCCAACTATTAAATTATATAATTTGTTTATAGTCCATTGTGGGAAGCATTGTATAACATATAAACATCAACTAGCTAATTTTTAACAATTTCTTACCAATTTTTTATATGTTATTTTGAACTATTACTTTTATCGATGACAAGAATGGTACATTATACCTAATGAAGCACGAAAATAGTTAGAACTAGCATTTCAAGTACCCGGTCTCAATTTTAGCCAGTTTAGATTTTGCGTAATTCCTAGTGAACATAACCGGCCATCGATGCATATTTAATTTAGATTGGTTTCAATGAACTCCTTATTAAGCTTTCTAATTAAAGTTCTTCTTAGTAGTTGTAGTTGTATACTTGTGCTTATTATTTTGTTATTGAATTTATTTAATTATTTAATCACAAGCATTATCAATTTATCATTACAATAGATTATCCTCAAATATTCGATGTCTTTAATTATAAAAGTTGAATCGACTTTTTACAAACAAATTGGAGTAGGTTTATGGAAACAACCTTTTTGTTCCATTACCAACCATTATATACAGTATATATACACCCCACGAATGGATTGGAGAGGGCAAGTAGTATTTGATTTGTTGCTAATCATTCACCATAAAGGAAGCATGCATGAATATATTGCAAAGTCACAGCAAAACAATTTATTAAATCCTCTTAATTAAGTCAAAAATTAATGTATAACGTATAACAAACGAATAATTTCAGGGTAGAGTTAGAATGGCGGCAGTGGAGGTAGCTACCCCCAGAAAGTTGTTAGTGCCTCTAGCTGTGGATCAAAGTGATTGATGACAACGATTGAATGACGGAAACAAACAATCACACACGTAATATGTAAACACAAACCGAAATCGAATAAACGAATCAAAATCAACTTTGTATTGATAATCTTAACCTATTAGCTTGTTTACAGACTTGTTATTTCGACAAATGGTGCTAGGGTTTCGTCAAACCTAGCCTGAAACCCGTAGGTTTGTATTTATACTAAAAGAATTCGGCTGACATGTGTCACTTAGCTAGTGTCGCATGTGGCCGCCTTCATGCGTCACTTACCTAAGTGTCGCTATGCGTCACTAAGGTAAGTGTCGCCTAATACAGAAACATAAAACTAATTACAAATTCAACTACGAGCTATGACCAACTGATAGAGACACTAATATGCACCAACAAAAGTTTCTAAAATTACGCAAAAAATATATTTTTGTAAGATATTTATGATAAATTTAAGATTTTGCCCCCTCAACACTATAGAAAAACACAAAACAATTTTATTTTTGCTCCCTCCGTATAATTTTTCTAGCTCCACCCTTGAATAATTTTATAAATTGTTACCTCTGTATATTATGATAATAATATCCTTGTATAATGTTACATAAATATGTTGTGATTGGTCAAATGTGGTGTAACACCCCCAAATTTACTGTTTGACGGAAGCATAATTTGGGTGTTACTAATCAATAATCAAAGCACACAGATATATAGCAAACGACTCTATATGCGCCGTTTTAACAAAATATATTAATATTAAAATGTTTACAATAGTTGAATCCGTACATAGCTCGTGTTCGATTAAATGAGAGATTCCGATACATAAATACTTGTACAAAATATACTAATGCAAGGAAATCTCTATTGTCTGCATGCTGACTAGAGCTATAGTAATCCTGAGGACAGTCCAAATTTACTGCTGAGTACCTGTGATACATGCTAAAATGGGTCAGTTAATGCTGGTGAGCTCACAAGTTTGAATATCAAATAATATCGTATGAACCGCAAGATTTAAGTACTGATTTGCATCCAGCAAATAAAGATAATGATAATGTATACAGCCATGAGCACATAGTCTGAGCTTAACTCGAGGGGTCAGGATCCACCTTTAAGGACCTGATCAAGGTGCCTCCACGAGTGCCTAATCAACACTCGTCTGAATAAATATTAGTACATCCGTTTACCCAGTTAGTGCATGCTAACCCGGACGAGGAGGGTCAATCCTATATGATATCATATACTAATATTCACGCTACAACGTATTACCAAACTATGCTGACGGAGGACTTTGAAATGATTAGTTGTGTAAAACTCATGTAGTATATGATAATGTTTGTACTTGCGTTCACATGTTACAAACGAGCAATGAATCACACCCCTGAGTAAAACAATAAAAGAGGGGCCATGAGACTCACATGAGCCTTGAGAAGTTTAACTTAATAAACTTGTTTGATTAGCCGTGAATTGATGTCCGAAGACTTGTAACCTGAGGGTGTCCAAGACACGCGATGGTTAAGAACATGAGTAGGTATCTCGAAATACTACCTTTGTAGTTGTTCGTCCAACTAGAATGTCCAAATTACTACGATTTGGTTGATTGAATTTGCCCAAATTACTACGATTTGGTTGTTTAACTTGTCCAAGTTACTACGACTTGGTTGATTGGTTTATGTTTTGAAAACGTGTACGACCCGTTGGTGATTGGTTGTAATAATAATCTCATTATTATTATTATGGTTTCGAGTGTTCATGTTCATAAACGTATTTCGATGTGTTTAAAAAGTCGTATCGTATAAGTGTTTGAAATTACATAAGTTTGATACTTAGTAAAAATCCATGTTTTCAAGGTTCTGTCTTATGCGACATTAGGTGCGACATAAGGCTTAGTGTCGCTAAGTGCGACATAGTCTGTTGTGTCGCAGATCATGACTGCGACATAAGGGCTTGTGTCGCTAAGTGTGACATCTGCAATTTAATGCGACATAAGGTGTTGTGTCACTATGTGCGACGGGAATAAGTTTGCGACATAGTGTTTTGCGTCGCTATATGTGACGTCCGTAGATATTGCGACATAACCATTTGTGTCGCTATATACGACATCCGCGATGTAGTGCGACATAGAGGCTTATGTCGCTATATGCGACATAAGACCTGATTTGGCGACATAAGGGCTTATGTCGCAGGTGGTCTGGAGCCTCTGCGACATAACGAGCTGTTGGCCGGAAAATGAGCCGAAAAGGTGATTTCCGGTTTCCATTTGACTTGAAACTTTTATCCAACCCATATTTGGACATTTTAAGCTTAAATAACCCATAAACAAGTAAAAGCAAGTAAAATCGGAGGATTTCAAGTTTTGTCGGAAAACTTACGACTTAACGCCGGAGAAATCCGGAAAGATGGAAATGTAGATCGTGATGCCGCTGTCACTTTTCTCCAAACGAGCTAAATGATTCGGGGTCGTTTCGTGGTGCTTTTTAGTGGATTAGTGAGGTGATGGTGGTGATGTTAGAAGGGAAGAGAGAAAAAGGAAGTAAGAGAGAGAGAGAGAGATGGTGATAAATGAGAGAAAAGGGAAAGGGGAGGGGGTGATGTCCCCTCCTTGGGCCGGTTGGGTGGGGGCCTACTGGAGTGTGGGTCTTCAAATTTTAATACCGTATTTTTGCGTTCCGTGCGGTGTTCGTTTTCTCGGTCGTTTAAATAATTTTTCTACATTTAATTATAGGTTTTGAAATACAAATATTTATTCGATATTTTACTTGAAGTATTTCATTAAATACTTAATAATTGAGTTATAAAATATAACTTAACTTATTTCGTTTTGTTTGCGAGTTTATTATTTTAATTGCGAAATCCTTGTTCGTACGATACGAATTTGAGGTGCAATATTATCTAAATAATATTTTGGATATGATATCGTTATTAAATAATGTCACGTTATTTAATATATTTGGTCACCAACGTCCGTATTTATTTGATTCGAATTATATTTGATTTAAATTGCGTACGATTTAATCAAATCGCATAATCGTATATATCCATCAATATATATTTCGATACATTAATTAGCCTAAAACCGAACTAATTACATGTATTAATAAAGGATTAGACACTAGTCACTAGTCCTAATTTGACGGGTATTACATGTGAACTGAAAAATAATAAGATGTATAAATGCCACTGAAAAATTTATAAACAATTAATTTGGCTATCTAGTTGGTTAGTAGTTTTGTACGGACTAATATTTTACAGTATGGTTTTTTGGTTTCGCATAGATTAATCAAGGAATATAGCCAAATCACACTTTATATGCATATACCTTGTCAAAGAATATTTGTCCTTAAAAGTCATATCATAAAAATCATTTTGTTATTGATTTTTGTTGCCTTAAAAAACTGCATTATGACACTATCATGATGTCTTTGAAGGAAGTTGCTTACTTGTTTCATTTTATTATTTCATATTCAACTAACTATAATAATTATTATAATTATAATATGGGTGAGAATTTATATACTATTTTTTCATCCGTACATCAGTTAATATATGTATCATAATGCTATATCATGTAATAATATAAATATATTTAGTAATGTACAGATAAAATTAGTGATTTACGAATCACATATCCTCTGTTTTAGTTTATTATTATTATTTTTCTAACTTTTATTTTTAAAGTTTGTGACAGATGCTATGTTATGTAGCTGAAAGGTAAATAGTTTGACAAAATCAATTTGCAAGCAAAACAAGGTATTGATTAGTTCAAAAAATGAGTGGATTAACTATAGAAGAAAAAGACCCTCAATTTGAATTAGTATGTGTGTCATCAACCACTATTTTGACCTAACTAACAAATAACTATTTGTTTGTTTGTCTATATGGATATTATTGTGTATATATATAATATATATCCTCAATAGAAATAATTGTAATCATCTTTTTCTCTGCTAGTATTCTCCTCTAGCCATCTTCGTTTTTAGTCTTGCTTTTGATACTTATGGGTTTCGATGACTACTCTCGAAGGAGATCGACGGATATCAATTAGCCTTCAAGTTGAGATGTTGGAGGTGAAAATTCAAACTAAGTGCAAGCAAATTTGCTTGTGATCTATATATGATGAATGACACGTGGTAGGAAATAGTAAAGCGATGATATTGGAATGGCTCAATCAAATCAAATCTCCCAGATGGATTAACAGGGTCTTTTAATCTGATTGAGCCGTGCCAATATCATGTACTACTAAATATCTTATGTGACGTGTTTGATTTAATGATTTCAAATTTCTGTACATTGTTTTCATGCTTTAAACTCATTCTATAGGGTCTATAGATTTCATATGCATCGTACATTTGATCTAACAATCATTATAACTATTAGGTAAATCTACATCATAGATTATACCGGACTTACTTAGATTTGATGATCATCTATGGTATATTGGTATTAGTAGGATTAACGTTATATAACCCATTGTGGCTCATGAACACTAAGGGATGGGTCATGGCCAAATTAGTCACACTGGTAGTGTGAGTTTGAGAGCCCTTGTAGTCGATACACCCATTATAGTGGCTCGGACGGACAAACCGTCTTAGTAACCATTTCATTAGTCATGACAACTTGGACCATACATTCCTCTAAGATCACCCACCAAGTCTAGAATACATTGCATCAATAAAATAAAAAACAAAAGATCCGAATTCTAGCATACTAGTTACTACATTTTATCATGGCATTAGTAGTTTAGTACACTTTATTCCTTTTTGTATTCAGGCATAGCTTGAATAAAAATGATATCTAGTGTTGATTATAATATATGCTTCCCCATTCTGAAACATGTTTCATGTTAGATATTTCCTGATCTTGTCAATGGATTCGTAGATTCCAACATGAACCGATCAGTCGATCAGGATCAGAACTTGTATAGATTATACATCATTTCTGTAACGCTCCCACATTCAAGTTAGAAGATAATTACGTGATTAGATCTATAATTTACTATGGTAATGTGATAATGATAAAGATAATGCGTACCTTAGAATGACAGGTTGTGGGATTTGGTGATTTCCAGCACTACGCATATGAATGAAAGATTTTAGAATACAAAACGCGTTACAACCGGAAAACAACTAGGCTTTACTTGAATGATTTGAAACGAGATGCAATAAGAATGAAAAGCACTTGATCTCCAAAATAAATTGTGTCCGCAAGTTTAAATATGTTTAGCTTTATGATGCAAATTTCAAGTGTTTCATACAACTTCGTTGTTTGATACATATTATATAAAACACAACTATATATTGAGAAAATAAAATGAGACACCACCCAAATGTTACATAATCCAATTGCAATATGATTTTTCGATCCTCTTTGTTGGCGTTTCTCATTCTTATGCATCTCGTTTTAAACTAATTCAAGTTACCTTGTTGTATTTTGGTTGTAACGCGTTTTAAATTCTAGTTGTGACGTGCTCGTTGCTCATTAAAGCAACATCTCCACCGACGGAGATGAATCTCCCTTCAATTAGAATATCGTAACTTCGCCCTTCACATGAAATTTGTAACTTTACGAAAATACGACTAGTAACATGTAATCGATATAGGGTATAGAGAATTTGATAACATTGGTGTAGAAAGCTAACTACTTTCAATCCTATTTATAGAAGAATTAGTAAAACTAAAAATTTGAGTATTGCCTTTTATTTGATACTAGTTGTTAGAGAAATTAATAAATCGCTTCACAACAACGAGTAAACAAAGAACAAACTAAACAACAACTTGACGAAATCAAACGTAGTCGCTTCGGACAATTGGCCGGTCCTTTTTTTCTAATTACCAAAAGAAAGTAAAAAAGAATATAAATAAATCTAGTTTAATTTGACTCTAAATGTAGTTGTTTGACTAAAATAGAACTAATCTCTTCACAGTTCACACCTATGAATAAGTTTTAAAAAACAATGTATAAAATATTTTGGGGGCCAATAATTACAACACTCAGAAATTGAATCATACATTAAGGTTGTATTATTGTGTATGTGTACTCTCAACTTTACTGTTAAGTGTTGTGTATGAATTAATATCACCTCCCATTTTAGTATATATATCAGACACATTTATCATTATTATGCATACCGATAGTAACTAAAAATAGGAAAATGCTATATATAGTTCTAAGGAATAGGAATAAGAATTTTAGACACACATCGAATGTTTTTAACTTAATAATAATCATCCCTGAATATAACTTTTATCAACCAACTTGATATACACCTTTTAATGCATGGTTAACCAACGTGTTAACTTTTAAACATAAAATCCCTAAAAATATAGCAAATGAAGGCTAATAAATGCAATCTTAACCCTAGACCCGTCTCAAGTTTTGGGCCTAGCCCACAGGGCCTCCATTCCTTTTGCTACTTCTTTCTCCTTCTATAGTTCTATTTTCAACTCAAAATGAGCTCGATGTTTAATTTTCTATTTTTCAAAGTCAGCTGCAAGACATGTGTAATTAACAAAGTCATTGTTAATTAATACATCTCTAACTCGTTCAAAACCATTTATAAAATTTGTTCAGTTTTATATGAATCTCAAAATAAACTAGCTCATTAACCAGATGTATATGTTGCTTATTTAGTTATTTCTACTTAAGAAGAAGGGGGGGAAAAAGACATGCCTATTACTATGTTCTTATTGTATCGGATTATTCTTCTGTTGTAAGATTATGAAATGAGTAGATAAGCGCTACATAAATAATACTAAACACTTTCCTAATCACAAACAATCAAGAAACACATGTAAAAGTTTATAGCAGAGGATAGAAGCTAACACATGATAAAAAGAAAAGAATAAAGAACGGAAATTGAATCAAGTACAAGTTAAAAGCTTAGCCGAATCGAATCGAATCAAATGTAATCAAATCTCATTCAAGTTACAAACTCGTGGAACTAATGCTACTTTGAATATGAACACTTATTCCCAGTAGAACGGAAGTGTTTGAGGAGGTCCGTTATCAGGAGATGCATGACGTTGTTGATGATGAAAGCCCGTTTGTATGATTGCATTCCCATTATGATCCACAATCGATTCCAGACCACCATAACTCGCACCTGGATCCAGCTGATTTGGTGTGGCCGTGAATGAGTTAGATGGGTGCATCACATGGCTGAGTGTTGTACATGATGTCTGTGACGGTGATGATGACAGAAGAGAGAGAGCACAGTCCGACTGCACCATCGGCTGCCCCCGAGCCAATGGTGAATACGTCCCATCACAGAACAGTTTGTCATAGCTGCTGCTATTAGCCTCAAAGTTAAGCTGCTGACAGACTCTAGGAGGTGATGTTTGGTGATTGAGTTTTAGGTGCGACCCTGAAGCGTTGTTCTGAAACAGGCTGAACTGTTGCTTTCCGGTTACTTTTTTGGTGCCGGATGTTGATTCGTGAAATGGGTTTTGTTTGTGGGCCAGGGTCAAGTGTTGGGTGGAGTAGATGGGTTCGTCTTCAGATTTGACTATGCCGGTCCATAGAGGGTTTGTGAGAGTTGTGGTTTGGTACACGTGTGGACTAGAGAATTGTAACATTGTGGTACCTAAAATGTAGAAAGTCCATCGTTAATATTGGAATTGGAATATAAATATATAGTAACAAGAAGCTTTATATCTACTAGACTAGAAGTGTCACTTTTGACTCATTTACTTATGAATGGGTCGATTCGGGTCTAACACATAAAATAAAAAAGTTAAGCTAAGGAAACCAGTTAAAGGGTATGAAACGCCCAGGTGTACTATACTTTTGAAGTGTAAAACTGCCTAAATCATTTGATTGAACAATCAGCCATTACTGAAATAATATAGTGTTGTTAAGTCATATATGATGCACTAAATATATACAAAAAATGCAAAATGCGAGAAAACAAAAATCAACCATTCAATATCTACCAATGTACACAAGGTGCTTTTTAACTATTTATTGGAACATAACTACCGCTTTTTATCAAAGTACGGTATATGATTAAAAAGGTTGAAAAATGCAACATTGTATCAAAGTACTGAATATATAATTGAAAGGTTGAAAAATGATACATATGCTGCAATAAATGGCTGGAAAATGGTAAGCAGGATGCATTAAATGGTGATAAATTGCACACACTTCGGTAAGAAATGGGAAAAGCATTTTACACTACATGATAATTTGATAAAGACAGTACGATGCATAGACAGGTAAAGATTAAACATTACATTGTGTTTTGTTAAATGTAAAAATCAAAGTGTATTTGGGGTCAACCCAAATCTGACCTGTTTCGACCTGAACCAAAAAATTACCCACTTTGCTACTTCCTCTATTTGAAGCATACCTTGGTGACCGGAGAAAAGACTTGCAGCACGTGAGGTATCAGGTTGAGGCTTTCTTCTCCGACGATTATGTCCATCAAGACGCTTTCTGCAGCTTCGCTTTCCCTCGTCAAATTCCTCTAGTGAATGAAACCTACAAACAGCGACAAATTTTTGTTCAAGAACTGAATCCACATGTGATGTTTAATCATTTATGTCTTCAGAAAGTAAAAATATGCATTGGAAAATATCATGTGAAAGAAAGTACAGGCTTCTTTAACGTCTTAAGAGATTGAAGTTCAGCTTTAAATACTAATGGTTATTGAGAAACTTGATTGACCTTAAAGTTTGACTTTGAAAACCAAAACAATTGTGCATTTTAAGATTACAGCTGTACAAGATTCATAAACAAATGAAAACATATGTTGTTCCCTCAACCAGGTTGAGTAGTTCAATTCTTCACATCAACATAAATAATAACCTAATCAAACAAAACATGATACCTATTTTTATCAATAGTAATGAAGTCCCCTTAATAAGAGAACATCAAAAAACAACTTGTAAGTTCAGATGTGTATCTTGAAAGCGATATCCTACATCATACGGAACAATCATTTCTCACGAACTGTGGCCTAGGAGGATGTCTTTAGATATGCTTCTGCTTCTTAAAGCGGTAATACTGATGACTATAATTGGTGTCCTAATTTCCCCAATTCTGACTATCTAAGGAAGTGATATATGTAATAAGGGTAAAAACAAACCTGTTTTACTCTATCCAATCAGTTTTGTTGAAGCAACTATCAAACTCATACATTTAAGATTAGCCTATGTTACCTAGGAGGCTAGGAATGTTTGGGATTTTTTCTATCGAAGGGCTTTATCTGCTTAATATATAAGTAGGTATCAATCTGTTTTTTTTTTTCAAGTAATAATCAGAATGATGTTTGTATATGCTTTATCTACGATACAAATAAGCAGTAATCAGATAATCACTTGAATAAGTAATCACGAAGTAACACTTGAAACCGATAAGTAATCAGTTCCAAAACGCACATCGAAGCACTATGAAACAAAAGAGCACAAAATAATAGGATTAACCCATACCGACTACATTGCTGGCAGAAGCGTTGTTTATGACCATTGATCGAAACCTCGGGAGTCTTGGAATGGACTTCGCAAACCTTATGGCGCCTATGATACTCTTTGCAGTTACTAAGGTCGGCGTTGCAGCCATCGACAAGACAATTAGCTGAGTGAACCGTGTTAGTTATCGGGCGTGCTCTTTTTGATGATCCAGAAGGCGATAATGCCATTTTTGAGGTGGACTTTAAACTATCCCTAAACTCATTTCCTGAATCAATAACTTGACCAAGCTTTAAATCCACAGAAAAATTCCCTTTAATTCCCTGCCCTCCATAACAACTACTCGAATCGATATTGGGAATTGTTCCTTGTTCAAATTCTGTGAAATCCCAAGAAGGTATCTTCAAATTCCAGTCCATTATCCTCCTTTTACTTTTTCTTTAATCTTTTTGACTCTTCACTTTTTAAGTCTTTTTCTAAATCTATTTTATTTTTATATTTTTTCTTTATGAAACTTATAATTATTCTTTACTTGCTACAGAATTACACAGCATCCCCAAGTTAGGTGCTTTTTTACCTAATTGAAAAAGGGTATTATATATGGTAGCTTCTACCTGTGAATTTCAAAAAGAAAACCAGAAAAAACAGAATGAATAAAGGAATCCATGGAGCAGGCAAAAAGTATAATACTTGATTAAATTAAATAAATAAAAGGGCAAGTAAAGTACAAAAAAAGCATTCCAACTCTATAAAATAACTTTTACAACAAACCCAATGTAGCAAAATATAACTACTTGTTGAAATAGATTGATAGTATTTGTGAACAATTAAAGAAAATCAGGTAGCTTTCCAATATAAGAAGTATTAGTAGTGTAACAACATATATAGATGGAAAGAAAGTACTTACAGAAATAGATATACAGAGAAAGAGAAGACTGTTGATAGCTTTACAGCCTTTCAAAACCTGTCATGGAATCCATGTAAAAAAAGCAATGAGTAATAATAAAATTTATAAAAAAATAAAAAAAATTTGAGATGGGTGTAGGATAAGAACCTGTGCTTGTTCTTTGAGACATATGAAACATCATTATTAGAAACTTGCTAATCTTGGATTTTGTAAAGAAAAAAAAATGGAGTAACATTGGAACTTGGAAACCTAGAAGAAGAAAAAAGAAAAAGAGATGATTTACTAAAGAAATGTATACAAACAAACAGTAGGTTTAATATTAGTAATAGTAGTATTCTTGAGATGAAATCAATGGTGGAAGTGGGTCAGGGATGTATGTGGTATAATGGACCTTTTTTTTCTTTGTTTCTTTAATTGAGGTGTGGGTTCAGTGTTGTTTGATAAAGGAGGATGATGGAGACAAGTTTTGTGTCACTCTCCTTCCTATTACTAAATGTTAAAATCATAAAGTTTCAAGTACAAAATAAAGGAATGGAGGGAAGGAAGAAATTAAGATAGGGATTTTCAATTGCATGCCATTGGTTTGTTTCGTCCGGTCTTAATCTTCTATTTGAGCAATGTTTTTAGTTTTTGGGTGGGTTTGACACGAGGTGGAGCTTGTGGTTGGAGTTGGACATTTGGCTTCTACTCACAAGTTACTTCAAAAAGCTTCTTATCTAAGGGTTTGTTTTTTCAACAAGACCTATTTTTTGTGTTGTTAAACAAGGCTTATGTGTTATTGTGTTGGGGCTTATTAACAATAGAAGCTCAATCCCCTAGAAGCAATGTTACAAATACACCATTTGTTTATTGGGCGTGTAACTTTCTATATCAAATTGGTACTGGTAGAATAAACTGAGGTTTTCATGTTTAAGTTATGGGTTAAAGCTATAAATTAGCAACGTACTCACCTTTTTGTACCAAAATGAGTAATGTATCCATCTTATTACCAATATGAGTAACTCTTAACTTCTATTCCAATGTGAGTATACAACTCTTAAATTTTGTTTCAATATTAGTAACATGGTACTTAATCATTGTTTAATTATCAACATTGCTCACATTTCACTGACATTTATACTTTTTAATAACATAACATGACACATTAGATATGTTTATAGTGTAGTTAAACTTTATTTCTTGATCGAATTCATTTGAAACACTAATTTTATAAGATGAATTCAAAAAAGAGCGGATATGGAAAAAAAATGGGTAATAAATGAATTTCATCATAAAATAAAGTTTAAGTACGCTAAATATATTCAAGGTGGCATTAAAAGTATAAAAGTCAGCGACATTTGCCCAATTGTGATGATGAAACGGTGAATAAAGAACATGTTACTAACATTAGAACCAAACTTAAATTATGGTTACTCGCATTGATAAAAAAAAAATGTGTGCGTTGTTTATCTTGGTAATTTATAGCTTTAACCCCTAAGTTATATGATCAGCACCATTACTTTTAAAATAGATGTTCGTGGTTTGATCGGGATATTCTTGTAATTGTTTTTGGCTTTTTTGATTATCACCCTTTACAAATTTACCTATAAATGTTTGAAACTCTAAACCTGTTTGTAATGGTTATAGGGAATAGTAAATTGTACCGAGAGTATCTAGTATACCATGCTTTTGTTTCGCCTTGTTTTTGTAGTTTATTAGTCCCAGAATATAATTTTTTAAAGTAATCTAACAAAATACATATATTCAGATTGTTTTTTTTTATACCTCTAGAGTCTTACGGAGTATTTATTTAATATTTAATACTTAATACAAATATTATAAAAAATAAACAAAACGTTTTATTTCGAAAATAAAGAAATGTTAGTTGGTCAAGGGTGCACAATTGACCAAAGGCGTTAGCCATCCAACAAACGTCCAAGAATTGTGATTTATGATGGTGGGCCGTATAATTTTGTAGCTTGCTTTCGTTGATCAATAACCTAAGGGCAAAACTGTAACTACGTCAATTTCGTCGTTTTCTTTATAACTTTGTACATATGTTTGTCTTTTTGCAAACCCTCCATTATAGCATTAACATTCTTAAGGATGTGAATCATAAATTTATGTGATTCAAATGGTACAAATAAGATTTTTTTTGTCTAACTTATCATACACTAACACTCTAATTAGTCAATGTTAGTTATAATCCTCACTTGAAATATATTAAAAGGAAAGTAACAAGATGGTATCACTACTTCAATTCTCATTCAACAAGCACACTAAATGTAAATGTTATCACAAATGAAAATTTTTATAGCCATTACATTACACAAGTAAGAATCATATGCTAAAATAAGTAGGACTTTACTAAACAAAGCTCTAAGAGCTCTTTATAACAAACTCAAATTTGTTAATTACAATCAAATTTTCCTTTTATAATTTATAATATCATTACGTACATGTTTTTTAAAAGTAAACTTTGAGTTTATTTAATGCAAAAATCAAGTTTATTATATGTAATTGTTAAAATGACATGTTTAACTTCATTTAATGCATATTTGATATTGTTATCAATGTTTTGAAACCCGAGATGAACCGTCCGGTTGACCCGTGATCCGGCTATCTAACCGGGTCAACTAGGAGCGGGTTATCAATGGTTTTCAACTCGGGTTGATCAAAAGGGTTATCTGATCGAACCGGTGACCCGATACCCGGTGGGTTAACGTTTTTTCCCTTTTTTAATATTTTCGTTAATTAATTGATTGAGAAATAAGGAATAATTTTGCTCATATTCTTTTAAAGTCTTAATATTACAATAATATTCCATTAAATGTCAAATAAATTGATGTATAAACTACTAAACTTACATATAGACTCCTAAAATATTATAATGTGTAACATTATAATGTGTAATATATATTATGTATAAAATATTATAAATAACAAAAAAATAATTCAAACCGGTTGACTTGGCAGTTTAACCGATTGAACCGGACCTGGCACTTAGACCGGGTCAACTCGAAAATCAAGTTCTAAAACATTGATTGTTATTGAAAGCCCTTAGGGCTTAGTTTAACCAAACCCATAAGGAATATATATATATATATATATATATATATATATATATACTTATCTTTTCGTATCAAAGTGGATAATAGTACTTATTTTATTACTAATATAATGTGAGTAACTAACTTTTAGGTTTTGTGTCAATGTTGGTAACATTTTATTTTGGGTGTGTTTGGGTGACTAGCTTATGGGAGCTTAAGCTTATTTTTTTCACAAGCTTAAGCTACAAGCTTTGTTTGAACACAAAAATGTAAGAACTTATTGAAAGCTTATTGAAAAAATAAGCTCTAGAATAATAAGCTACTTGAAGTAGCTTATTCAAAATTCTAGAGCTTATGAGTATTGAATTTACATAAATACCCTTTATTTAAATGTTGGATTTATCTGTTTGTATCTTTTAATGTCATTTTACATCTGTAAGCTTATGCTCTAACTACTTCACCAAACATTTACATAAATAATAATAAGCTCCAGCTTCCAGCTTTTTATATAAGCTCCAGCTACCAGTTACTTTACCAAACACCCCTTTATATGGTGATAACTAAACGGTGATTAAGTCCATTTGACTAACATTACTACTCACAATAATAGTAATAACATGAATACGTTAATCACTTATCTTAATATATATATATATATACAAAGAAAGCCTCATTGCTTCAAATTGAGACACATCATCATGTATCTTAATATTTTATTAAGAAAATTTATAATAATTAATTTTTATTTTTATTTTTACATATTCACTTTACACTTTTATAACCTTATATGTATATATCTTCTTTAGACTATATATAATAAAAAACATAATTTATAATATCTTATGATAAATATTTAGAAATCTTACATATGTGCACTAATTTTCAATAATCTTCCATTCCTAAATTCTTGCATGTCCATATTTTTGCTTAATGTGCTATTACTACTTAAAATTATGATACTTCATTCCTTGTAACTAATCAAGGATCGTATAGTTTAAAGATGACTTTGTCACTTAGGTTTAAATTTCTATATAATGTGGACCTCGATTTCTCTTTGACGTTTTAAGACATCGCCATTTCTATCTAAGTGTTGTAGCTTTATGTTTATTATTTTGCTTTTGATTTTTAATTTAGGATGGTACTACATTTAAGATATTAAGCATTATCCAGAAGCATGCATAGTTAAAGTGAGATCAAACGTATGATAAACAAATGATTTTCTATTATAAATACTTGAGGTTTGATATGCTATATCTCATATGCTTTAGATTATCTTAGTTAGTGTGATGTTTTCTTGAGAAGAACAAGACATCAAAAGGTTTATAATATATATGAGAAATGAAGATGTAATTAAGCTACGATAGTTAAATAATTAACCGCTTACTATTCAACCTACATTTATGTACCTACAGAAAGATGTATTTTTGTTTCGTTTAAGCACCTACTTTGAAAATACCATATATATAACATTGAATAAGATAAAGTCAACAATTTAGGTCGGGCTTGAGTTGTGCATCGCACAACTGAAGAATTTCTAGTACATATATAAGAGAGGTCACAATGGCAACCGGCTTGGCCAACCGGTTGCCAAGCGATTACTATGGTGGGTGCCAACGGGAACCGGTTACAAACCGGTTAGGTGCGAAATCCAGTTGTAACCGGATATCCGATGCAAACCAGTTCCAAATCAGTTTCAATTTCATGGGTCACAGTAATATTTAAATGTTTTTTTTTCTTTGCATTCGACCGTTTGAAAAAAAAAATGGGATAACGGCTGGGGAGCGTATGTATAGGACAAAAAAAATTCAAAATTTTACCACTCAAATTTCCACTACCACTTTCATATATATATATACCCATTTCACACTACTCGTTTTTACACCCAAAAAATTACACTCATTCTACATACAACTTTTACACATTATTTATCACAAAACATCATCAACAATGCCTAAAAACAAAAACAAAAACACATCTTCATCCCACCAACTAGCCCAAGATATGTTTAACAATTTGATTAACACTAATTTTCCCACACCAAATCCGAACATGCATTCACCAAGCGGCTCTTCTTCCGCGCATTCAAGCTCTCAAACTCTTTCTCAACCAACCGGTTTCACACATTTCATACCACTCGCGACAAACCCGTATTCACAATCATTTTATCAACAACACCCGCAACAAGCATTCTACCAAATCCCACAACAACATAACTCTTCACAGCCACTTCCATACTACACAAACCTTATGCATCAACACTTTTCTAACCCATACCAACAAATGCAACCCGAAATCCAAAACTCCTCCGACGAGGCCGAAAAAAGTACCCACGTTGATGAGTCCGTACCCGAAACCCAACCCGAAGGCGAAACCCAAACCGACAATAAAGGAAAAAGAAAGCAAGTTCGGTGGACCGAAGAAGAAACGCCCATTTTGTGCGAACGGTGGATACATTGTTCCGAAAATGGTGTCATCGGCCGAAACCAATCTCACGAAAACTTTTGGAAAAAATTTGTTCGTGACTATAATGCATGCATGGCCGACCAACGTAATTATAGTCAACTAAACGGGAAGTGAAACAAGATTGCACCCGACGTGAAAAAGTTCAACGCCCTTCACAAACACAACACCGAGGTGCGACCCCAAAATGGCGCGAGCGATACCAACGTTTTAGTCGCCACCCGAGAGCACTTTGCACAACAAGAGAATGGTCGTAAATTTATTTACGAGGCGTGTTGGAATATTTTGAAACATTATCTGAAGTTTTTTCAAAAAAAAAGGAGTAATGGGCAACAAACGTACGTTCGAGCACGACTCACAACCCATCGATCTTGAAGCTGAAACGGGTACAAACGTGCAACTCGGAACCTCCACCCTTGAGCTTAATATGCAACGCTTATTTCGGTCGGACCTGATACGTCGTCCACCGGGTAGAAAAGCTCAAAAGAAATCATCTTCATCGGACGCAGCTACATCTTCTTCCTGCGCATCAACCGAAAAATCCGAAGTGTATGTAGAGGTTAAAAGGAGTGCGCTCGCACAAACCGAAGCAATTCACACCATTAAGGAAAATTCGACAAAAAAATTAGCCTTCAAAGCCTTGAAATTTTTAACTTTTCAAAAAAAGAAAACTAAAAAAGAAAAAGATTTGCTTCGAAACGCTCGCGCAAATGTGGTGGAAGAGTACGAAAAAATGTTTCCACCACGTGCAACCGATCCGAATGACGAAACCGAAGCCGACGACGAAGAATCCGGATCCGAATAAATTATTTTAGTGTGTTTTAATTATTGTATTTTTTTTTCAGGAAAAGTAATGTGTGTTTTAATTATTGTATTTTTTAGGAAAAGTAATGTGTGTTTTAATTATTGTATTTTTTTAGGAAAAGTAATGTTTTATTTAATATTATGTAATGTTTAATTTAAATTTATTAAAATGTGTTTTTATTCTAATTTGTTTTGTATTAAATAATTAAAATGAAAATAAAGTGGTTGGGAAGTGATTTGAAAGTGGTTAAACTGTTGATAGTGATTAATCAGTTTTGAATCAGTTGGTGGAAATCTGATGTGACACAACTGATTGGGAAGTGATTTAACCACCATTGGGAAGGCTCTAAGTAGCTACTTTACTAATAGCTACTTTACTAATTTATGGTCCTAACTCTGATATAAAATAACTCAATCTTTTTAACGTTTATAATATGTTATGGAATGTGCATGTGTTATAGTTAGGGAATTGATATATACAATTAGATCTGGCAATTCAAACTCGTCGCCTGAAAAATGGGTTGGTTGGTTATTTCTGTTGACCTGTTGGGTCACTTACAACAAACAACAAAAAGTAGAAACAGGTCAAGAATGGGTCTGAGACAATGTTATCTTCTAATGTTAACGGGTCAGAACGGGTCTGAATGGGTGAGGTATGGGTTTACTAAAAGTCCCCCAATTTCTAATTGTGGAAGAGTTGCAATCACCAGAAAAGTCATAGACCAACTAACGGAGATACCGTAACACCAATTCACACCAACTTTCGCACCTTGGCATTTACGACCAAGCTTCTGTCGGCGTAACCAATTTCCGGCCAGAAGTCGACATCTTTCCGGCAGAAACTGGTTGCTCTTGCCGTCGTGTTACCACCATAAACCACACCAAAAAAAATGAAGAATAATGTTTTTAGTTTTCTGCTATTGTGTTTGTAATGGACTTTAAGCTTTAAATCGACAATAACAATTGTTGATTCGCTGCCAAAATCAATTCAGATGTATTCTAGAGAGAGGGGGAATTTGGGTATTTTAGAGAGAGGATCCAATTGACTACTTTAACTTTTACGGTTTCCTGTATATAAATATATAAATATATAAATATAATTAAATACTCCATAGTACTCCATTTTTTATTTTATAATACTACGTTTTGTTAGTAGTCAGTATTCATCAATAATAACCTTATTATATTTAATCTATTTTATTATTGTCTTATTTATATGATAACAGTAATTTAATATAGTTATAAAATTTCACCATTGTCAATTATTTCCAAATTTGTATTATTACGGGAAATAAATTAAAAATCACTTTCAAAAATTAAAAGAAAAAATTGAGTTGACTGACCCGACTCAACCCGATTTTGACCCAACCCGTTCGACCAAATTGAAAAAGTGACCCGCTTGACACATGACCCATTTTGACCCAAACCCATTTTAACCCATGACCTAACCCGACCCAACCCGACCCGTTTGCCAGGTATATATACAATACTAAAAATGATACTTACATCATATTATACAAGTATTAAAGCAGACTGTATAAATATATTAATACATAATTAGTGTATATGGAACAAAATGTGTGTTGTATATATCATTGTTTATGTGTGTTATAGTACCAAAGAAGATAATGAACTAGAATGCGAAATCCACTTTGTATTTTGTAATAGTAGTATTTATTATAGGCTAAAATGTAGTTTACTACCCTGACACCAAAGGGTTATACCAATGCATCATCGACGGATATGTACGAGAACAATTAATTGTAGATTAATTATGTAGAGAAAAATATAATTGGTGATTATATTTTAACTAATTGTTAGTTGAGGGTTTAATTCGTAAATCTTGATTAACTTGTTGGACAAGTTTAGCCTACTTATAAATACAAGGGTTAGGGATCAAGCTTAGGTTAATACACACATAACCCTAAAACCCTCACAAGTTCTCTCTCCCTCCTCTCTCTTGGATCCGGCCGAAAACCACAAACCCCATAACCGAATTTTCGGTTTTGGGTTATTCGATCCATACACACACACGTGTGTATCGTTCTTGATTCGGTTCGCGCGTTGTTACTAAGTAGTAGTAAAGATAACGTATAACCAAGAGATAAACGACTAGAGGTTTATATCCACAAGATGACTAGTATTGGTACGAGCACGTTGGCACCTCCAAGCAAGAAACAAAAGATTGATCATACCGAGCAATTCACTGTAAGTTGTTTCTTTCGTCTCGTATAAATATTTGGTTGATTTATTACAAGTATTTGGATCCGCGGTAATAGGTTTATTGTTTTATTATTTTTCGCATATTAATGTTTTTATATTTAATAAAATAACCTGTAACACCCATCAGTGGTATCAGAGCCGCTTAAACTTGATGCTAATGTTGATGTTAACAAAGCATATCTTTGGCATTGTCGTTTAGGCCATATCAATGAGAAGCGCATTGAAGAGCTCCATAAAAATGGACTATTGGACACTTTTGATTTTAAATCATTTGATAAGTGCGAATCTTGTATTTCTGGTAAAATGACAAAGATACCTTTCAAAGAAACAAATAAAAGGGCCAATGACTTATTGGAAATCATACATACCGATGTGTGTGGATATTTTAGTCATGAAGCTAGAGGAGGATACCGTTACTTCATTACATTTACCGATGATTTTAGTTGATATGAATATGTCTACTTAATGAAACGTAAATCCGAAAGTTTTGGTAAATTCAAAGACTTTCAAAATGAAGTTGAGAATCAATTAAGTAAGAAGATAAAGAAGCTTCGGTCTGACCGAGGTGGAGAATATCTAAGCGAAGAGTTTGAGCGTCATTTGAGAGATTGTGGGATTGTATCACAATTAACTCCTCCATATACACCACAGTGGAATGGAGTATCCGAATGTCAGAATCGCACTTTGTTAGACATGGTACGATCTATGATGAGTCAAACGGATTTGCCTTTATCCTTTTGGGGACTCGCACTCGAAACTGCAGCATACACACTAAACCGAGTACCAACTAAATCAATTGTAACAACTCCGTATGAGTTGTGGTATGGTAGATCTCCAAATTTATCATACATGAATATTTGGGATTGCAAGGCACATGCCAAAAGACCTATAGCCGATAAACTTGAATCTAAAACTGATAAATGTGTATTTGTTGGATACCCCAAGGAAACTAGGGGATATTATTTCTATAATCCAAGTGAGAACAAAGTGTTTGTTGCCGTTATGGATATTTTCTTGAAGAGGATTTCCTTGACAAGAAAAGTGATGGAAATAAACACCTCCTTGAAGAAGTAGAGGAAGAACAAATAACACAAGAAGTGGTGGTACCCGTTCAACATGAAGATGTTGATGATCAACATGAAGATGTTGATGATCAACATAACATTGTTGATACAATAAAGACACCTAGTCTTTGAAGATCCGACCGGATGCATGGCGCACCTAGTAGGTACGTCTATGTCATGGAAGATGGTGGTTTGCAAGAACCGACTTCTTACAGTGAAGCAATGTCCGGCACGGAGTCTGAAAAATGGCAAGAAGCTATGAAGGTTGAGATGCAGTCCATGTATGACAATCAAGTTTGGAAACTTGTTGAACTTCCACCCGATGGTAAAGCTGTTGGGTGCAAGTGGGTTTTCCAGAAGAAAACTGACATGGATGGTAATGTACAAACTTATAAAGCAAGGTTGGTAGCAAAAGGTTTTACTCAAACTCATGGTATTGACTATGATGAAACTTTTTCACCCGTAGCTATGATTAAGTCTATTAGGATTCTAATGGCCATAGCTGCGTATTATGATTATAAGATATGGCAAATGGATGTCAAAACCTCCTTCTTAACGGGAACTTGACTGAGGTTGTGTATATGTCACAACCGGATGGTTTTGTGGATCCTAAAAGACCTAGAGGAGATTGTAAATTGCTTAAATCTATTTATGGATTAAAGCAAGCATCTAGGAGTTGGAACTTATTTTTTGATGAGAAGATAAAGGAGTTTGGTTTCGTCAAAAGTGAGTTCGAACCATGTGTCTATAGGAAGTTTAGTGGGAGCGACATTACCTTCTTGGTTCAATATGTAGATGACATATTGCTCATTGGAAATAGTACTAACATGCTTAAAAGTGTTAAGTCATGGCTTAGTAAATGTTTTCAAATGAAGGACCTCAGAGAGGCAGCCTATATTCTTGGAATCAAAATTTTGAGAGACAGGAGTAAATGGTTGATTAGACTGAGTCAAAGTACATACATTGACAAGATCTTGAATAAATTCAAGATGGATGAATCCAAGAAAGGGATGATTCCGTTGTCAGATGGATTGGTTCTTACGAAGAGTCAATGTCCCGAGACTGAAGAGGACAAGGAAAACATGAAGGGCATCCCATATGCTTCCGCAGTGGGATCTATCATGTATGCTATGTTATGTACTAGACCGGATGTCGCATATGCTATTAGTTTTACGAGTAGATTCCAACAGAATCCGGGAATCAAGCATTGGGGAGCTGTGAAGAATATCTTTAAGTACATGCGAAGAACTAAAGATATGGTGTTAACTTTTGGTGGAGAGAAAATGGAGCTCAAAGTGATTGGTTATACTGATGCTAGTTTTCAAACCAGCAAAGAGGACTCTAGATCGCAGTCAGGTTTTGTGTTTATGTTAAATGGAAGAGCAGTAAGCTGGAAGAGTTCAAAGCAAAGTACTGTAGCCGATTCCACTACAGAGGCGGAGTATATTGCTGCAAATGATGCTGCAAAGGAAGCTGTTTGGTTGAAGAATTTCATAATGGATCTTGGAGTTGTTCCTAGTATCTCCAATCCAATTGAAATCTTTTTTGATAATATTGGTGCTGTGGCGCAAGCTAAAGAACCTAGAGCTCATCACAAGTCCAAACACATACTTCGTAAGTTTCACTTGATTCGAGAGATTATCGAACGAGGTGATGTGAAGATACAACAAATTCTAACTGATGATAATGCTGTTGATCCGTTGATGAAAGCGTTGTCTCAAGCCAAGCATTACAAACATGCTGAATTCATAGGCATGAAGTATCTCTAGGCTTATTATTATAATTCTTTATGTATTGGTTGAACAATTGAACTTTATTGAAATTCAAAGAGATGTTTTGTTTTGCGTTTTTCTTTAAAATGTTCAATTATTTAGTATGTTTTAGCGATCCATGGAATTGCGCATGACGGATTCCAAAATCTTCCATAGCCTACTCGTTGTCGTGAGAACCACAATGGGGTGATGGTGACTGTGAAATATTGGCCGAAATCTTAATTAGGACTTATAGCATTAAGGTTGTCAAAGATTCATGGGTATTTGATTTGATCAAATATTGGTTGACCCACTTTGAGTGTAACTTCATAGACTTCTATCATAAGTTAACTCAAGTGAGATATCCTCATTACATGAGACGTTAATTGCATCAAGCTTAGTTAACATTGGGCTTAGGCACAGTCTAACGTTACGCGTAAATGCGTAGCCATAACGACTGGTTGCTGGGTTCAGTGGGAGCTAAGTGTAGAGTGGTTAATTGTCAAGATGGGATTTGCACCTCTTTTAATTAAGAGAGATATTGTTAGGCCTTTGATGGTTAAAACTGGAGAATGCGTGGCCGCGCTCGAAAAGTATTAGACTTCCGTTATTTTAAAACCGGTTGAGACTAGATCAAGAACAAAGAGAGTATTATTAAGGTTGAGTAAAGTCCATGCCAGGCACTCTCGTAAATATCGTGTTGCAAAAAGATATGCTGCTCTTTAATATACCGTTGTGAATGGGTGATTCAACTAAATCATGCGAGGTATAAGAGTTCTTATGACTCGGTCATCCTATGTGTCTTGCTAGGGACCGCCATAGGAAACTTAATAAGTTAAGTATAATCATCTATGCACAAGTGGGAGTCTGAAAGAATTATGTGCTCGATAATTATATTTAATTTATTTAATCCGATAATTAAGACACCAATGGGTCATACAAATGCATCATCGACGGATATGTACGAGAATAATTAATTGTAGATTAATTATGTAGAGAAAAAATATAATTGGTGATTATATTTTAACTAATTGTTAGTTGAGGGTTTAATTCGTAAATCTTGATTAACTTGTTGGACAAGTTTAGCCTACTTATAAATACAAGGGTTAGGGATCAAGATTAGGTTAATACACACATAACCCTAAAACCCTCACAAGTTCTCTCTCCCTCCTCTCTCTTGGATCCGGTCGAAAACCACAAACCCCAAAACCAAATTTTCGGTTTTGGGTTATTCGATCCTTACACATAGACGTGTGTATCGTTCTTGATTCAGTTCGCACGTTGTTACTAAGTTGTAGTAAAGATAACGTATAACCAAGAGATAAACGACTAGCGGTTTATATTCACAAGATGACTAGTATTGGTACGAGCATGTTGGCACCTTCGAGCAAGAAACAAAAGATTGATCATACCGAGCAATTCACTGTAAGTTGTTTCTTTCGTCTCGTATAAATAGTTGGTTGATTTATTACAAGTATTTGGATCTGCAGTAATGGGTTTATTGTTTTATTATTTTTCGCATATTAATGTTTTAATATTTAATAAAATAACATGTAAAACCCATCACTTCTTTCACTTCTTTTGTACAGAGCATCTCAAATAAGTTATGTTAAAATCAATTACCCACCAGTCGTCAAGTGCTTTTCATGAGAATTTAAGTGAGTGATTCTTTGAATGGAGTCTCCGGTATCCCAATTTCAATTTAGGAGGTGAATGATTAATTTAAACAATTATATCGATGAAAAGCGATTTGTTTTGGAAGAAATGTAAATCAAACAAAATAATAAATTGTTGAGTCGATGTGACCTAATTTTCGTCATTTGGTTTCGAATTTCCAGTTTCCCATATAGCGCGCACACACACACGATTATGTCCTCGTAACCTAATTTGAAAGGAATCGATTTATACAATGAGCAAGATAAATAGATTTGTTAAAAACAGAGAGAAGAAAGTTAGATACATCTTATTTACTTCCGTCAAATGATAACGTGAATAAGTCACGTGTTATATCACGTGACCGAGTTTAATGAGTCGGGGTACTAAATTAACCGAGTTACCAAGTATAGGGTACTATTATCCACCTTTAATAGTTTAGGGTACCACCAAACACAGTCAACCAAATTCAGGGTAGTAAACTAACCTTTATTATAACAGGGGCCATAGTGGATTAACACCACATACCAACCCCCCTATGGCTCTATCATGTATAGACCATTAGACCCTACTAGATATTTATAAAAATTCTACTAGCTATAGCTTCTACTAAATTAAATTTAAATAATACACAACAATAATAAATAAAGGAGTCGTGGCAAAATAGGGTTAAAAGGAAATCAAATAAATAGGGAGGGCAATTACAGGTTTTCAATTGTATTTTAATATTGCTGAAAGTTTAAAATTTATTATTAAAATTTAAATATACAATTAATGTCATAAATATGATAGTTGATAATGATAATATTAGTTTATTGCAATTTATAAGATATGAATAAGAAAATGAATCTATTTTTTATCTAGTAAAAAAATATTGAATATTTGTAATATAGGTATTTCAAGATTATTACAATAAGTATATAATTGATAAATAATAGTCTTAGTAAATATTAAGGTTTTTAAAAAAAATTAACATGATGATATGACAATTTAGGAGACTCTAAAGAAAAAGAAATATGATGATGTGACATATTTAAAAATCAAGAAAAACTATCTATTATAATGATGTGTACAATTAGGAGAGACTATAAAAAAAAGACAATTTGAAGATATGACATGTCTAAAATTTAAGAATAAATCTTTGTTTTATATATTATGAAACTCAATAATCGTTTCACTGGCATTAGCTAAAAATGATTAGTACCCACCATGAAAATCATCTTTCCAGCGTGCTAATTTGTAAATATAACCAACCAACATCCTTAGATGTAATAAAAATTGGTACCCTTCAGTCATCCACCTTCAGATCACGTAGTACATGCCAGTCCCTATAAATAACAGAACATGCAAGTCAAGACATTAGGTCTAGAGATGAAAAATGAACACGTTAGGTAACACCAGGGGCGGTACCAGAACAAAAGTCAAGTGGGGGTAAAAATCCGAAGTACGTCGGATCGGGTCATCAAGTCTACCCTCTTTTATTAAAGCGGCATAATTTAAGTTTGAATCAAAATGAATGAAATTTGTTTCTGTAAGAAAATCTAAATTCTAATTCTTAATTATATGGATAATACTTATCAAAACTCATTAAGTTAGTATATATTATTTTAATATTTATGAGCTTCTATCCAAATTGGGTCAAAAGGAATAAAGAACCATCATGAAGACAAGATAGAAAAAAATGAATGGGAAAAAGTATTTGGTGAGGGTATAGAGAATATAAGAAAAAGGGTATTAATATGAGAAATGCATGAATCAGGCCTCGATCATTAGACCTCTTGTATGCCAAAAACAAATGCAAACCACCCGGCTAATACAAGCTTATTTGAAATTTTTGAAACTGTTATCCTATTTATCTACTCAAGGGGCCAAACTACGAATTCATCTAATACCTTCAAAAAATTTCTCGGCTTGTCAATATCTTGGGGGGCACAGTGCCCCCACTGTGGTACCGCCCCTGGGTAACAGGTTCGAGTCAAGCTCGATATATGTTTGATACGTATAGGATCTGATTGACAAGAAACACTCTTTGTCAACAACTTCTTGAATTTTTACAGATCGATACTCTGAGTAATTAGTAATTACTAAGAATGAAACATGGTCACGAATTTATACTTATCTATACTTTGTATAAAAATCACGTTTTTATATATACTACATAGCAATAAAAAATGAAGATACATAGCACGCATGAATAGAAAATCATATTCATATCTAAGTGACGGTCAACTGATTTTTTTTTTCTCATACGGGAATATGGCTAAAAGAGTAGTTACGGTAAGATGGAGAAGGCCCCACATTTCCCATTGAATTACACAATAGAGGGTGAGGACAGCTGACGGTTAACATATAAAAACCGATCTAAGAAAAAATGTTCATGATTAATTTCAATTTGTAGGTTATGTAAATATGAGTATTGTTTAGATTGATGACGTAAAAAACCATGGAATATAACATGGATTGTTGAAGATGCTTGTTATTGAGGATGAAGATACCCACGATCAGAGATGACGGGAATATAGCGGCTATCATGGAGGTGGAGAGGTTACTCGAGAAAAAAAATGATTATGATGGTAACTGACCTAAAACTACCCGTGTGACTTTGGAGGGCTAGGATTAAAAAGCTGGGGACTTTGGCTGGACCGGATGGACCAATCAACATTGGTAGTTGATCGAGCTCCATCAATATATATTATAAAATATATGTATTATTAACAGATGAAGAACCTTATTACCAAAAATCACCACCAGCTAAAGAATTATTTTTAGCTATAATCTTGTAAAAAAATTATCTCGGAATGTCATAAATATTAATTACGCATCCCAAAAGGAAGAAAATAACCCATGCATCTACATAAAGTTGATTAACTACTAGGTACAAAAATTGATAAAGAGTAAAAAATACTCCTTCCAATTCTATATGGGTTTAGTATCTGGAGATGCACTTAACTTTGACCCGATCTTAATTGTGTGTATCAAATTATTTTTTTCCCTATTGTGTGCACTTATCTTACAAAAAGTGATTATGAATGCATTTTTTGACCGGTTATACCATTAGCCAATAACCCGTTTATTAAATTCAAAATCGTTATATACGTAGCATAAACACGTCAGATCAATCTGCTTACATGGTTAATGAAATAAACTTCAAGAAAGTCATATCCAAACATGTTCGATCTCTAAGTCTGTAATCAAAATCCCATTAATTATATTTGCAGATCAAATGAATTACAATCCTAAAACCAAAAGTTTATCACCAAAGATTCCGTATTCAAGCATGTTATATATACAACTTTAGTACTAAAAATCTCACAACTTTAACCTGAAACTAAGAACATTATTGTTCAAATCTCAAGCAAACTATGATAGAAATTGGGGGAAATGTACATGAATCGATTAGCAAACCAAACTTGAAGCTGTTGTCTTTCAATTAATATAACAAGAACCATCAATTATGGAAGTTGATGTCGTTCGAGATCTTCGATATGTTGCATGTCGTAGATGGTGGGTCTTGTTGTGACGGAACGAGTTGTAGGTCAAACGGATGTCAAGCAACACGTTGTAAGTGAGGCGGCGCCAGAGACCTGCAACTCCGGTGTTGAAAATCCTTTCATGACAGACCGGAACTATCGATTTGAACTTCCGGCGATCCTTCGTTGGATCTAATGGGAAGAGAAAGTAATGTCTGGTTGTTGGTTGGGTTTAAACTTGGTTAAATATGATGCTAATAAAATTTGTGTGTTTTTATTTAGATTTGTTTATTGGGAATTTTAGATGTGCAGATATGTTTAAAGGATTAGGGTTTCTTTGGATTAGAGATGAAGAAACAGAAAAGGGAAAAAAGGAAATGGTTTTTTTTTTTTTGGATATGACATGGCATTACATGTGAACCAGTGACTAGGCATACAAATTGCTAACCGGATACATGTAGGATGATAGTAGGTAAAGTGCATCAAATATAAGTTTTTAACAAGTTTCGTATATACAATAGAAAAAAAAAAGTTGAATACATATAATTAAAATCGGGTCAAAGTTAAATGCATTTTCAGATACTAAACCCAATTCCATAATTAGTGTTCACAGTCACACTACACGAAGTTTAAATCATTACATTGTGTAACGGAACAATGACAGTGTTATCGTTACTTTTTGCATAATCTTATATGAATCAGTTCTGTGAAAAAAGGTTAATCCTTAGTAAATTGGTAGGGTTAGTATAATATTTTAAAGGGATTAGTACCTGAAAATGCAACTAACTTGTACCCGATTCCAACTTACGTATGATATTTTTAATGAATCAAACTTTCAGAAAATGGTGTTTTAATGTAACTTGTTAACGTGTCAAACTCTCCGGATGCCACGTGTCACCATAAACGAGCGACACATCAACAAGTTATATTAAAACACCCTTTTTGAAAGTTTGATGCATTAAAAATAACATACGTAAGTTGGGTACACACAATACATATCAGGTACAAGTTAGTTGCATTTCCAGGTACCAATCCCTATTTTAAAAGGTACACTTAATTCGAAACAAACCAATGTAAAGTTTAACGTTTGTTTTGGGAGAATGAGAGTATTAGTATACACTATTCTCGTGTATACTTTCGAAATATATACGGTAATCGAGGGACCTTTTGGTTATTCAGTTTTAAATAAGGTGAGTTGAGCTAATGGGATAAATAATAAGTACCTAGTTTATGCCAAATACGTTACCAAAATAGGCAGAGTACCTTAATAATTGTGTTGTCGAATATTCCCATCTTTGGAATTTTTTTACTAATCTTTAATCTATTATTAAACTTTATTTTTGCAGAAATATTTTTAAAAGCCTATGAACTAGTGAAGATTGTACAACAAAGACCAGACACTCTCGGTAGGATTGTCATACTTTCTTTTCAAAATTCTTATTTATTTTTTATTCATTAATTCTTAATATATATAAAATTCTTTTCAAACAAAAACAACAAGCGATTCCATAATAGAATTCAATCATTACAATGTAAAATACACACATATACATATATACTAGTTAGAAAACCCACACAGCATGGCGGTAATAATCAGAATAATTATGATGGTGATCGAAAACAATAATCAGCGTCGTGATAAATGGTTGTATTCATTTAGATTGTTGCTCCATTATCAAACATAGACCTTTTCGATTGACCAAATATTTTTTTTTATGGGTGGGTGAGGGGTTAAACGTGGCTGTTATTATTTGTTACTCGTGCTATTGTATCATTTGATTATGAGGATCAAAGAAAGCTATTGGTTTATATGTTACGAATATTCATTCTTTTGCCTCATTTTAATTTAATATTTATAGAATGCCACAAAAGGAACGGAAAAAAACTTTCTTTATTTAGTAAATATTAATTGCCAATAATAGAGGGTATTCTAGTAATTTATGATTTGATTGTTTTAAGCATTAAGCCACTAATACAAATGTTTAATAGTATTGTAAGATAAGATATTATATATATATATATATATATATATATATATATATATATATGATTGAGATCAAGGGAGAAAGTTTTTTAAGTGGAGAATAGAGAGAAGCAATCCTAACCATCAGATTATTGATTCAATGGCTAAGGTCAGTCAAAGGGAAAATGTCATCTATGTTTACAAATATTAAGGCTTTAGGGGTATAATTGTACGTTCCCTATAGTGAGAAAAAAAAGGAAACAATGCACATTAAATATGGAATTAACCACCCAGCAAAAAATAAAGGATACGATTGGTTTGAATGCAATTTTGTATACAATTAAATCTGATTCAATTCCTTCACCATCATCCCAACAGAAAACCATAAACCCTATTTATAATTTCACCACTTAAACCAAGCAAACGAACAACACGAGTTTGTGACCGGCAAGGTACGCGGCTGAATCAAGGCTTGGTGCAGAGAATTAACACGATTTAATTGTTGTGGTTCTGATAAGCAATATGGTGAAAGCATGAAATCGGAATCAATCGAATGTGAAACGTAACCTCTTTTATTTGCTTGATGTGTAGTAAAAAATTTCCGAGTTGGTGACATAATGTTTTAGTGTTTTGTTGATTTAATTATTTTTCAAGAATAATGGACTGTGATTATTTGGGTGGATTTTGTAGTGTGTTCTGTCACATGTAATCAAAACAAACAAAACCCTAGCGGGAAATTGTTTTGCTGAATCAGAGGTATAATGTATCGAATCAGTGTACATTAGTAGGATTTCATGATTTGTAGTAATGGCCAGTGACAATATCAGGTTTAGATTAGGCAAAACACATGTTCAAAAACTATAAAACTCAAGTTATACAAATGTTAAGTTAGTAGGTTATGATCAATATTCGTAATACAAACTATATATTTATATAAAAGTCTAGGTATACATATGTATACATGTCTTCTAAATCAACATGATCCTGTTTTGTTTAAATTGTAATTAAATTTGTTGGAATAAATATTACTAGATGATATTGCATTTATCGCACCCTTTAACGTTTGTACATTGAAGTGATTTCTAACGCTTGTAATGACATTACTACAATGAAAGGCGTTATGGAAACTTTGATTCCGGGATCAAGGGTAAGAAAAGCATCATGGTAAATATCGCAAACCAAATGCGTATATGAACACGGGAATCATGGTAAGAAAAGTGGTGTGAATCATAGTATGCGGGATTGAATCGTAGTTGGATAGTAATAGTTAAGTAACGTTGTATTTGGATTAGCTTAATCATCATATATAGATGATGAATCATAGTTATATATTTTGTGAATCGTTGATGGTTATTTATTGAATCATAGGTGACTAAGTAAATTGATGTCTTATTTTCCTGACGCAAGTTTATATGGATTCCTCAAAAAAGTTTGTGGGACGACGAAAGGTTTTTTCTGAAAACATGAACGATTGAAGTTCACGATACAATATTGTTCGAGAACTTTTTGGACGGAAAACCGGATTGTTTTTCATATTATCGGTAGAACTCATAAGCAACGTCTATACTATATGGAACGCCCTACGGAGAAACTTGTATAATACTAATTGATTGTGGGTTCACCAACTTCCCATTGTTTGTTTGAACGTATTATCGTGATTAAATTAAAAACAAAATTAAATACAAGTTACATACATGATTCAAATGAACAATGTAATATATACACATATCATACTCCATACATCTTTATACGAATCACTACTAGAAACCACTTAATCAAACTGATTTTTAAAAGAAAACATATGTAACTAAAAAGACATAAAGATCGAGAACCAATATGGGAAAAAAATATCACGCAATCTATAACGCTAATATGATCGATAGTAGAAAACTTTCAAGAAACCATGCGAAGACTTACGAGCTTCATATGTATTACCCATGTCCTCTTAGTCATCTGTGGAATATTGATCTACTAGTTCCATATCATATTCATCTTGAGCCATATCGAATCAGCTTTTTCCGTGATGATATGTATTTAAATTTAGAAGAAGATATGAAATGAGGCTATAGTTTTATTATATAATTGAGTGATTGAATTGAGAAGAAGATATGTACTGCAGAATCATAGTTTATATAATTCCGAATCATAGTTTATATAACGTTGAATCATAGTTTATGTAATGCTGAATCATACGATTTAGTTTTTAGGGTGTGTTTATATTTTTGTATTTCCTGGCTGCTGAATCATGGTGTATGTACCAAAGAATCATATTTTATATAATGTTGAATCATAGTTTATATGGATGTTGAATCAACACATAGTTTATATGGTGTATGTACCAAAGTTTCATAGTTTACGTAATGCTGAATCATAGATTATGCTCTTCAACGAATTCTTCGACATGGTATTTCTTTGTAACCCTATTCAATGAAATTATCATTTTGGCATTGCAACCGCACTTTTGAGATGAAGTCTGGCTTCTTGCCATTTGCTGCTAAGCTATCGATTGGAGTTTTCGCATTGGGGAAACCATGTTTAGAACAAAGGAAATATTTCCAGGACACTTGGCTACGTTTGTTTCTATTGTTCGATGACTTTTTGGACGGAAAGCCCGCTTGTTTTGTGTATAGTTGGTAAAACTCATACGCAACATCTGTATCGTCAAATGACTTTCCAATAGCCGGTTTGATGTCATCGGGAACATCGAGCACCCAAGAAGGAACGCCTTCCGGAGAAACATGCATAACGCCAACTGATATTGGGTTTGGCAACTTTGCATTGTCTGTTATAGAAATGATGACGGTTAGATCAACACATGTTGTATACATGACTCAATGAACATGGAAACAACTAAACTAACACCTTATTGATGTGTCATAGATACAAAAGACTTACAGTAACATATGAATCGATATTTAAAAGATGAACACAACTGCTCCTAGTGTAGCATATCATCATCCCATCAAAACCAGTATCGGGAATACCGAAATCGTAAAAACGAATTTACTAAGATATCAAAAAAACAATCGTGAAAAACTTACTTTCTTCGGAAGAAATACCGATATCATCGGATTCATCTGTGGAATAATCCTCTACAATTTCCATCTCGTGTTCATCATTGGCCATATCGAATCGCCCTTTTTCAAGATTGTGTATATGTGGGTGTCGATAATAAAGCAATGAATCAGAAGTTTTAGTGGAGGAAATGGGTATAAATCTTTGATTGTATTTGATATAACAATTAATTAAGAAGAATCAATTCATACGATTGTATGATTGTGTAGGATTTTTAGGATAGTGGGTTTGATGGCTCCTACAAAATTGGAGGAGAAAACCACCTCATGCATTAATTTGAAATATTAATTCCAAATTTATTATCTAATTTGTAAAAGACCATACTACCCTTTGATCATAAATTAAATTGATTGGTCAGGAATCCTTCTCCCTCTTCTCCATAAAATTTTTCTTCTTTTTAGATCCCCAAACTATATATATATATATATATATATATATATGAATGAGATCATGTGAAAACAAGGAGATAAAAAAACCCCAGTGAAAACACATCTCCACCCTCCATCTAATCTAACTTATATATATAAAAAAAAGGGTGGAGATATAAAAAAACGGTGAAAACACTTTTTCCTTCACAATTTTTTTAAGGTGTGATTTTTATTTTTTTTGAATTAAACCAAAAAAATAAGGTTCACAAAAAAAAATATTTTTGTAAAAAAAATAAAATAAAGTCAAATTCGAAAACCAAAACAAAAAAAATTAAAGTTCACAATTAAAAAACTTAAAAATTTTCCGTGAACCCAAAACAAAAAAATAAGATTCACAATTAAAAAAGTTAAAAACTTGTTGTGAATCTTAAAAAAAATTAAGGTTCACAGTTGAAAAACAAAATGTTCACAATAAAAAAAGTTAAAAAATTTCTGTGAATCAAAAAAAATTAAGGTTCACAATTGAAAAAGTAAAAAACTTTCCGTGAACAAAAAAAAAATTAAGGTTCACAAATGAAAAAGTAAAAATCTTTTCATGAACTCAAAAAATAATTAAGGTTCACAGTTGAAAAAAAAGAGTTCACAATTGAATTTTTTTAAAACTTTCCGTGAACCAAAAAAAAAAAATTAAGGTTCACAGCTGAAAAAAAAAATCACAATTGAAAAAGTTAAAACTTTCCGTGAACTCAAAAAACAAATTAAGGTTCACAGTTGAAAAAGTTAAAAACTTTTTGTGAACCTAAAAAAATTAAAGTTCACAATAAAAAAACTTCAAAATTTTCGTGAAAAAATATATAAAAAAATTATGTGAAAAAAATAAGGTTCACAATTGAAAATGTTATAAACTTTGTGTGAAGCAAAAAAATAAAATAAAGGTTCATGACGAAAATTTTATGTGAAACAAAAAAAATATAAGGGTTCACAAAAAAATTCATATGTGAAGTAGAAAAAATGAAAGTTCGCAACTTAAAAAAATCATGAATCAAAGAGTGTTTTAACCGTTTTTTTTTTATCACCACCCCTTTTTTATATATATATATGATGGAGGGTGAAGATGTGTTCTCATTGAGTTTTTTTATCTCGTTGTTTTCACCAAAACCCATTCATATATATATATATACATATATATATATATGTATGTATGTATGTATGTATGTATGCATGCATGTATTTATGTATAAAATTTTGAGTATAATCATTGCAACTAGGCCTGTAAACGAACCGAACGAATACGAACGGAGTCTGTTCGTGTTCGTTCATTAAGGTTTTGACGAACAAACAAACGAACACGAACGGATAAGCGAACATATTTTGTTGTTCATGTTCGTTCACTAAGAAAATTTGTTTGTTCACGAACACAAACGAACGTATACAAACAAACACATAATTTAATGCATTTATTCGTTAATACCTTAAACGAACCTCAACAAACATAAACGACTGTATATATACACATCTACACATATATATTATAGAACTTGAAACATTGCAATGCATATTAACATTACAAAATGATCTCAATATGAAGATGAACTCGTTTGCTTGGTCCGATCGTATGTAAGAGCAACAGATTCGGAACTATTGGTGGGAGAGAGTGGAGATGTGTTTGAAGTGGATAGAAATGTGAGGTGAAAATATCTATATGTTTAAATGAAAATATCTAAATATTTAATAATATTATACTTAGAATTTAGCTTAAATTAAAATATAATATACAAATATGTATTAATTTAATTAAACTATTAGTTGATAAGCGAACATGTAACAGAACGCTCACGAACATGTTATCGAACGTTCACGAACTTAAATGAACGAACGAGACTTGTGTTCATGTTCGTTCATATAATTAAACGAACGTAAAAATTTGTTCATGTTCGTTCATATAATGAAACGAACGAACATAAACGAACTTCCCGCCGAACGGTTCGCGAATAGTTCGCCGAACATTCAGTTCGCTTACAGGTCTAATTGCAACCAATTAATATGGATTAAGTTTCTAGTTTCTTTCCAATTAATGGCAATGCTCGCCAAACTATTTCTCAAGTATTATACACAAGTCAAAGAAGGGTGTGTTTCGATGGTAAGTTTTGAAGGAAGGGTATGAAAATAGGTATGGGATGAATTGATATATGATGTCTATTTGACTATCTGAGGGGTGTTTATTTTAAATTTTTGAATAAAACTTTAAACGTAAGGTTTTTTTTTATCAAACCCATAGGAGGAAATGTGTTTGAAAATGATATTCATTCCCATTTCACCTTACTATCAATCTCATAATATTTATAGTGATTTCATTAAGCATACCAAACACTCCCTAGCTAACAATTTTTTAAACAATGAGTCAACGAATTACCCTCGTACCACTAATTACTTAAATAACATGATTCAACAAATATTCTTAAAGTTAATTCAACATCTATAGTTCTATCTTGAGTAATATTTTTTTACTCCAACAATGTAAAAATAATTATAATAAAATAAATATAAGTTTAATTTGTTTCAACAAGGTGTATGGAGAGAAAGTAAACCTAATTAAAGACATCATATGCTACTACAAACATACATTACAGAATTACCAAATAAAGCATTTACCGTTAATTAACGGTTCTACCAAATTGGCAAATTAGAATCTAATATAGTACGTAGTATTTCTTCAACTAAATGAAATCGAGAACAACTTAAAGAAAACAGCTTCACTTAACTCGAAGGATTAAAGCCTTAAAATAAAATAAAATATAAGGATGCACATGCTTGCACACGTGCGTGTGTGTGCGCATGTTAAGAATAAGAGATACTCCGTATTTAAATTTAAATACACATTGAAGAGACAAGTTTGGGTTAAGAGATATAATATAAAAAAAAATGCTAACTGTGTCTAATTTGTAAGCTTTAATATATGCTTATAAAAGTGTTATTGGTATGTACACATGGTAAAATGGCTTAAATTAGACATTCATTGGATTGTTAAATACTCCATTTTAAGTATATATATCTGTGTGTGTACGGGATATAGTTTTAATTTGTTTAAAGACTGCTTTATTATAAATGACATCTTCAATTTTGTTCAATCAAAAAATTCCTGGTTATTTGTTTTTAAGGAGTAAAAGCTTTCTCGGTTCAAATTTTGGAATGGATAAATGTTTATATTTGTGGTAGTGATGTGTGAGTATTTGTGTTTTTTTTAAAAAAATGTTAATAATTTTTTTTTTACAATTAAAGAGTTTTAAAGTGGTAGTTACTAGTTTGTTTTTTAGGTAAATTACAAAAAACATCCACGTGGTTGTCACGTTTTGCAAAAAACATCCTCCAACTTCATTTATAACATTGAACATACCTATTGAGTTGTTGGTTTGATCCGTAATCCTCGATGTATTTATAAAAATAGTTAAAAAGTTTAAATGTTTTATTCTAGTTTAATACATCAAAGTGTTTAATGATATTTTGTATTAATAAACACGTTTTAGTAATATGATATTATTGGAACTTATAAACATATGTATTCTTATCCATTGTGAATTATGAATCAAGAGATTCACTCCTATAAGCCAATTGATTGAAAATTGAACTTTTAATGAAATTGACCTGAAAATTTATGACTTGGTTAAACAAAACGGATTATATGAGTTGGATCCGGCTTAGCAGGTTTTGGAATACTCAACCCCATTACAAAATTCGATTGATTAGTTTATAGCCCGCTAACACGATACTCTGAGCAGTCAATTCAAATTGTCACCCATAGTACTAAATTTTAATTTGTATAATGGTAAAATAAACTAGTTGAACTACTCGTATTTTTTGTTATTAGGAATATATATATATATATAGGGTGGGGTTCAAATGAGAATAGGAATTTGTATGAGAATGAGGGAACCAATGATATCAAGCCATGTATACAAAGAGAATGTTCACATGTACAAAACCCATTTACCCCTAACATCAATTATCTCACAAATGACAAATCGAAAAATTATGAAAATTGCACCATTAAATTCAGCGTTTCATCCTCTTCGATTTGCCGTCCCTCAAGGCATACTTTCGACGAGTTTTTTTCTTCTATTTTTTTGGTGGGTTTCACATTTACTAACACATGTGTTAAAGTGTTGCATTTAGGGTTTGAGGTTTAGGGGTTAGGGTTTGAGGTTTAGGGTTTGAGGTTTGGGGTTTCTCCCTAAACCCTAAACCCTAACCCTAAACCCTAATTTTAACCACAAATTAAATGTACAAACAATCACTAACACATGTGCTACTAATTTGTAAAACCCACCAAGAAATGAAGAAAAAAAAGGTTGTCAAAAGTATGCCTTGAGGGATGACAAATCGAAGAGGAGATAATGCTGAATTTTATGATGCAATTTTCATGATTTTTCGACTTACCGTTTGTGAGATATTTAATTTTTAAAAATGTGGAGGAGAGAGAATAAAGTGACACATGACATAAATTTGTTGATTCCCTCATTCTCACTCAAAATTTATATACTCATTTGAACCTTGCTATATATATATATATATTACCATTTAATTAAAGGAGGTTAATAAAAGGAAATGTAAGAAGTAGTAATAAATTTTGGCTGGCAACAAAGTCAGGTGGTAGCTGCCTACACACATCATATCATTTCAAACAGTGCTTCATTTATATCGTACTACACTCTCTCAGGATATCTATGTTTATTATTTTGGAGTATTTATTAATCGATACAATTTTTTTTATAATGTATGTACGTATTTTATTTATTTTTTCAAAAGTTTCTTATCTTTATGTTACACCATCTTCAATAATTTCATAAGGAAACTAGGTACTGTATGATTTAAATTTTCTTTATTTTCCATAAATACAGCATTTTAACATACAATAACTTATTGAAGATGACTATAGAACGAGATCTCTGTTAGATATATCACGAGATGATCGATGTTATGGTTTCGTAATATGCCTGAAAATGTACCCCGTGTGTGTGTGTATATATATATAGATTGAAATAAACTAATGTGAAGCTACTAAATATGTATGGTGAAATAATTATTGACATGTAACAAAAAGTCAAATTGGATGTGTACTCACCCTTTGTTAATCACGTTCCAAACTTCAGACGCAATCAATACCAAAATAATTACCCTCCAATTTTATGTATTAATATATTTCATCAAATAATTGATTAAACACACTATTTTAGCATAAAAAGGTGTCCTAAAAACAATTATGCATGTAAATTGCAAATATACGATGAAATAAAATGAAAGTTGAGATTTTAATAGCAAATAGTATTCGGCCCAATAGGACATTAGTTGGGCTTATATTTGCACCTATATAATATCAGGGCCAAGATAAGGCCTATGTCATTTCTGATTTCTTGAATATCAATGGAGAGATACGAAAATTTATTGGGCTAGCTAGTTGCAATTTTCATTGATGATAAACGATTGCACAAACACAGAAAACACAAATGGAAATTAAAACGTACGCTGCTATTATAGAATAAATCTGTCGTTGTTCGGTCAGTTAATGTGATTGAGCGACGTTGACGATTACAAAAAAGAAACGCCATTTGGTCCAAAATGATTATGTTTAGCTCGATTATAAGTAGAAAAGAATTGTATGTTACAAGTGGAAAAAGGAAATAATTAAAACTGTCTTTCTATGAAGTAAGAATTTTGTCTTCTTGGTATCTTCCAGGAGAACTCTTTATCGAATCTGTATATTTACATTTTTAACTAATTTTTTATACTTTATCTTAAGTCTTTTATAGTGTAAAATAAAGTAATAAAAAGAAAAGGGAAAACAAAAAGTAAAATAAAAGTGAAGCCTCGAAGAAATTGAATGGATTCCATGTACCATTTTCTTGATTTGTGTCACATTTTAGATTAACTATTAATATACTTCCTTGGCAGGTTTGACACAAAATGAGAGAATTGTTGTAAAACTGTTAATTATGTGAATTTGGGGTACAAAATACATATCAAATTTTTGATATTAACAATAATAATAATAATAATAATAATCTTTTATAATAATAATAATAATAATAATAATAATAATAATAATAATAATAATAATAATAATAATAATAATCCAATAAAAGAAAGGAAAATGGTAATCATAGCCCTTAACAACTAGATATGCTATGTTTTAAAAAATGGGTTTTTGAACCACCACTAGAGCCCCTTCATACTTCAAAGAAGCACGATCGAACCCCCTATATGGTCCAACATCGCCGGGTAAATCACCTCCATCACATATACCACAACGTCCGAGCCGAAACTCGCACCGACTAAGCCTTAACGTTGTGGGTCATGCGTTTCATTGGTGGTATGTACCTTTAAACCTTTATGATAAATAATACTCGTGGCAGGATTCGAACCCATAACCTTTAAGAAGTCAGAGGATGCCCTTGAATAGCATTACGACAAAACACTAACCACTTCTGAACTATTCTCTCCTACAATCAATGAGTAATATATTTGCAGTAACCACTTCCAGATTTTTCTCACACAACCAATGAATAACATGCATGTTCTAATATGTAATAAAACTAGTGATTTTAATGATGACTTAATTTGAATTATGATGGTTAACTATAACCCTAAGGGCTATTGTTAGCAAAATCATATTAGAAAATAATTAAACTTTTCATTTTATGATATTCGATCCTTGTATAAACTACGATAAAGTACGGAATATAAATTGGTGATGTACGAATTCTGATAATAATAGCAAAACATTTATATATATATAGTACTAGATAAACAATCATCGTTGGAGAGAATTAACAGAGTTCGAAACAAAAATTGTTTTTGAGTGCTAAAATCTAGTTCACTTTTTATTTTTATAGATGTTTAAAGGGAAAAGTACCGTAAAATTGTACTTTATTTTTTACCTGTCGATTGAGATACTCACTTTAAAATTTTCAATTTAAGATGAAACTTTCAATATGTAGTGGACGTGTTTTATGAAAAATTACCCTTCATCACTATTTTTATTAATTTATAAGTAACATTTTCACTTCTTTTTTTTAAGTAACATTTTCAATTAATCGATTAGTATTATATTATATTTCTAATTTGTGAATTACATGTACAATTGTACATCTTAATAGACCAATGACAACGTTTGAATAATGTCCTGGACTAAACAAATCCCTATATAAAAAAAACTCATTTAAGTCGGTATTGGTTTGAGCTATAAAATATCCTAAATTTTTATTTGTATATTTATATATATTTTTATTTTTATTTTAGTATCAATTGAGTCTAGTTAACACCTAGTGAACGTCCATGCCAGTTAAATAAAATAATGCGATCGATAAATTCCATAGCTATGGGTGTGAAAACAATTGCGAGTTTTTCAAGGACCGATGGGAAAATATAATAAAATAGAGGGGGCACAAATTCAAATTCTTTTAATGCCATCACACGTCCCTATGTCTTTACCTTAATCTAGATATCACCCGGTTCCAAAACTGTTTTTCAAAATGGTCAAACAAAGGTCACATTACAAAATTATTTTAGTAACATACAATTTTGATGATTTTGCAAACTTATTATAAAAATAGTAACATATAATTATCATTAAATAGTAACATATAATTAAAATAATAATATCGGTAATGTATTGAATTTTATGATTTTTGCCACATGGATAGTATGCATGACGTGTGGTGGGCATCGTAACTCATTTTAACCTTTTAGCTCTTTGTGTATACGATTACTTTTTCTAATAGAATCTCTAAGCTTGTATGACACAATAAAGTTTAGTATGTGTTGTAACATTACCATCTTATTTCCCATGAAACTTTATCACTCAATTTTAATAATCCATAAGATTATACCAAAAAATTTAATGGACTTCCGTCAAATCAAACTTGATCAACTTTTTATATGCTATCAACTATGTAATTTTCCTAACTGTCACGTAAATACCTATGTATAACACTATAACGGAAGGGGTTACGCAAGTAACTTCACCTCACATACATCGAACATCCATCGAACATCCATCGAGTCATGATTGTCGTTGAAAAAATTGAAAACTCCGTAGCCAGTTGATATTATTGATCGACTATTTATAATTATTTGTTAGATTCGGCGATCTTGTGTCAATCGTGCTTGGACATACGAATATACTAACTTAACACTGCACCATGAAGATTTTTACATATGTGAAGTTGTGAACTATTTAAAAATAAATAAATAAAAGAAGGAAAGAAGGAAAAGAACAAGTATATGATAATATAGATTTTTTTGCTATTTTTTTTTTTAAAAAAAAAGATTCTCTCTCAAAAGAATGTGTTACGTATAACTACTGTCGATATCTTGCATTCACCGATGTTTACGGAGTCTTTTATTGTTATGCATGATGACTACCTAGCTAAGTAGCTAACCCATTCATGTCAACATTTTCATTTTATATTAAATTTAAATTTAAATAAAGAGAAGAAAAATAGTAGATGAGATGACACTAACAACATGATTGTGATTATTAGGTATATTGAAGATAGGGTGGTGGGTCTATATCTCAATCATAGGATGAATTATTAGAGCACACGGAGTGGAGATGAAAATTGTAACGTTTCAAGTTGAGAACATCATTGTACGGCATACTGTTGCACCGGAACGACGTGCCCAACAATGTTTCAACAGTGTTCGCCTTGAGACGTTGTTGCGAACTTTTATTTATTGTTTTTTATTACTCCCTAATGGTTAAAAAAAATAGCCATATAGCCAAAATCAGCTCCTTAAATTTTTTATATTTCAAACACTAACATTTATCTATATATACAACACTTCTCCCACAAATAAAAACACACTTCAAACAATACTTTCACTCAAAAACTCTATATAATTCATGGCTTTCTTCATCATGTTGTGCAACCAAAACAACTCGAACAACCCGTACCACTTACAGTCCAATTGAAACCCGTTCACGGGCCTTTTGCAATCCTCAAACTCTCAACAAACTCCACCATCTTCCAACCCATAAAGAAAAAGTTTCGCATCATACGCTTACAATCAACAACCACAATACAAACCTTTATATAATCAACCACTACCTATGCAACCACCACAAATGTCGCCCGGTGAAAATTCTCAATTTCAAATGCGGCGTCAAAGTCAACAACAACCTAACGTGGAATCCGGGGAAGAAACCAACCTGATACCATCTTCATCCAAAAAAACCAAAGGAAAAAAAAATACAAGACAGATTCAACTAAAACAAAAAAAAAAGGTAGTTCCAAACCGTAAACTTGGCTACCGGAGGAAAAGCTTCATTTGGCGAAAATTTACATTTCGGTATCCGAATATTTCAATCGTGGAATTGACCAAGACGGGCCTACGTATTGTTATCTTGTTATAGATTCCTACAACGCCAACAATTCGCCGTTCCAACTCGAAATATACGCATTATCGTTGAAGTAGAACAAGCTTAACTCGGATTGCAACACATGGTAAGGTATATGAAAACGCCTGTCGGATCAACCCTGAAGTGGTGAATGTCCGGAACATTTTATGATCCGTTGTGAAAATCAATACTGCTTGAAAAATTAGCAAGAAAGTTTCCATTTCTTGATGACGTGAAACTTTTTGAAATATAAACAAAAGTGGCTACATTCCGAGCCGTACATCATCGGTAGATGAAATGTTCCCAAACGTCGCGAAAGGGTAAATTTAGACGACTTAAACTTTGATGAAGAACCGGAGGATGATACGCAAAATCCAAATGCGGCTTTATTTGGTGACGATCGACATCCACGTTCGGTTGGAAAGTCAAGAAAATCAAAGTCCCAAAAAGCCATGTCTTCTAGTTCAGCCGCTTCGTCTAGTGTTTCGTTTGACGAATCACTCGTAACAACTTTCGAAGCTATCCGATGCGATAAACAAGGTTAGTAAAGACGAATGATCTTGAGGCCAAGCTCAGAATCTTGTCCATGTCGACTGAGCATTTACCGGAGCAAGCGAGATTCATCATGGAAATGGAGAAGATGAAGATTTAAGAGAGTATGAGATGACCATAAGAAATGGGAGCAGGAGGCGGTGCTTCGGAATCGGGATCGGGGGCCGGAGATGTTTGATTTATTTTGAATTGCATTTTTAATTTTTAGTACTTTTTAATTATGTCTTTAAATTATGCATTTTAATTTTGCGGACTTCTAATTTATTTTTATTTGTTTTAATGAATTAAATGTTATTTTATTTAATATATTTTTTTAAAAAAAATAATTTATATAATTAATTGTATTAAAAAAAACTCAAAAACATTGTCTACAACACCACAAAATCCTCAGCAACAACATTTACCGTATAACACTGTAAAACAACATTACGACATATCATGCTCTTATTCTTATTCTTATTCTTATTCTTATTATTATTATTATTATTATTATTATTATTATTTACATCAGTTTTAATAAATCATTTAATTTAGACCCATTCCATAGGATTGGGTACGAGTACATACATGTAATAGAGTATAGAAGGACATAATTCTAAGATGTTTTCTCAGATATTGTTAATGTGATATATGATAATTAAAATAAATGTAATAGAGTACATACACCTATATAGCATGACTTTAGTTAAATGATAAAACCGGGAGTAACGATGTATGTATAATCCACATTATTGGTAGTATCAGTTTAGACGAATCTCACATTACTACAAACAAATGTTATTTTATAACACTTTTTTCTTCACACTTCTGAAAGTGTGTAATGTTTTTTTGCAAAATATATATTTATTCACACTTATATATGTTAAAATAAAAGTTCACATTGTGTAACTTTGAAAAGATTACAAGTTGTCAACATTTAAAAATGTATAAAATATATTTTGTGACGCATGATTTTCCAACATAAAAGAAAGTATAGATAAATTGAGTATTATAAATATTTTCCACACTTTTAAGTCTTGACAACCTGTAATATTTCCACGCTTTAATGGAAGAAAAACAAAGAGATATATAGTGGTTGACGTAAAGAATTATTTTCAATCGTATTCCATATGATAATCATCGATTTCTAAAGATAGCACGACTCTTTGCCATACAACGTGTTTGGCGTTACATATTTCATATAAAAAGTGATACATTTATATGATCCAAGTATTTCAATTTTATGTCTCGATCAACCTGTTTTTTTCTTTATCAAGATATATTCTTTTATCTCTTTTTTCCAACATTTTTGACAAGTTGCACAATTTTATGATGGCTTTGATTTCTTGTAATAATTCATCCTTTTTTTGTATGTGTTTCACGATTCTTCCCATTGACGAACCTTTTTGGCTTTTCCATTTCAAGTCATTGTCTTTTTTTCTTTCCCTTTTTAATATATTTAATATTTATTAGTAAGTATTAAACATTTTTTGGTTATATTAATTATAGGTGATAGTGTAACGGAGTATTAGCAAATTATTAGCTATGCTAATTTCTATAAACTAGTTATATCAAGAATAATAACGAGTTATATGAAGAACATTTATCCTAAAATAATTTTTGATTCATTAGTGAATTATCTCATCGCAAAGAAGAAAATCTTTACAACTTTATGGGTTGGTGGATTACATGGTATGCATAAAATTCAATTTAATTTATAATTGCAGTAATAATTTTATTTTGTGTGGCTTAGAAGTAGTTAGTCTTTAGGGCCCAAAATGTGAGGCCCAAGTTAATGGTAACTAGATCATCACACCCAGTCCCATACGGCCATACCTAGGACCTAGGTAATACCGTAAATATTTTTAATGAAAGTTCAATGTTGTACAAAAAATCGGTTTGCATTATTGATAACAGAACAGTGAATCATAAGCATGGTATGGTTGTTAACTTTTATTATTCACGAATCGATTCAAAAATTCAAAAAATAGACGACTCGAACCCTGACTCTTAAATAACTTTGACTTTTACGAGTCGTCAATTGACTTTTACGAGTCGTCAATTGACTTTTCCGAATCATGTGTGACTCTTACAAGTCAAAAAAATCAGACAAACTTTTAATGTAATGTAATATAAAAGATAAAAGGACAAAATAGGAAAACAAATGATTATAATCTATTCGAGTAAGCGTTTATGTTGATCGACAGAATAGATAATCATAAGCATGGTATGGTTATTAAACTTTTATTATTCACGAATCGAGTCAAAAATTCAAAAAATGATGCGACTCAAACCCTGACTCTTAATAACTTTGACTCTTACGAGTCGTCAATTGACTTTTCCGAATCGTGTGTGACTCTTACAAGTCAAAAAAATCAGACAAACTTTTAGTGTAATGTAATATAAAAAATAAAAGGACAAAATAGGAAAACAAATGATTATAATCTATTTGAGTAAGCGTTTATGTTGATTGACGGTTAACGATTTAATTATCGACTTTTATCAAGTTTTACTTCACTTAAAAACAAATATACTTATACATATAAATATACATATTTATTGTAAAATAGTGACTCTTACGAGTCGTGCTGAGTCACAAGTCACAAATTAAAAATTGAGATCCCGAGTTGCGAGTTAAGAAGTATGATCATAAGGTTAATGTTTAACCCATTTGACCATTTACTTCTGTTACCCAACTTTATTATCTATATAGGTCAAATATTTTTTTCAAATAATTGGTTAGAATGCATGTTTAATTTGTCGAATCGTTCGTATTAGAGAATATTATCACGATTAACCTATATTATTTAATACCTTACTTGGGGAAAACTTAGTACTTTTTTTCTTCTTTACATACGGGGACGAGTTTAATGGGTTTACGTACATGGTGCCGGTTAGGGGTGTTAACGAGTCGAGCATTTTACGAGCTACTCGAGTTCGAGCTCGTTTAACTCGAATTCGAGTTTGATAATATTCGAACACGAGTCGAGCTCGAACGAAAAATACTACTCGATTAATTTCACGAGCCGAGCATAAAAAATTGATGTTCGACTCGGCTCGTTCGAAAGCTCGTTTAGTTTCGAGTCAAACGAGCTATTCGAGTCGAACGAGTCGAGTTTATATAATAAATTTGTCTATTTGGAACTTTAAATGTATGTAACTAATATATTTAAACCTAAGACATCAAGTATAAATGAGCTTACTTGAGCTTGATTTCGAGTTATGGAATGAGTTTAGCGATCCCGAGCTCATAAACAAGCAAAATTGCGCTTGGAATTTTGATTCATAAAGACACTTTCCAATCAAATAAACGAGCATCGAACTCGAGCTCGAACAACAACAAATAATTCGAACTCGAGCTCGACCACAATTTTTAAAACTTACTCGAACTCGAGTCGAGCTCGAACCGGATAATTAGCAAACGAGTCGAACTCGAGCATCTTGATATTCGACTCGATTCGGTTCGTTAACAACCCTAGTGCCGGTGATGGTGAGATGTCTACCTTTTATTTGTGCATAATTATAAATAAACATGACGATGTTCCTTTGATTTATTTATATATTTATTATTATTATTATTATTATTATTATTATTATTATTATTATTATTATTATTATTTTATTTTATTTTATTTTATTTTATTTTATTTTATTTTATTTTATTATTATTATTATTATTATTATTATTATTATTATTATTATTATTATTATTATTATTATTATTATTTATTTTATTTTTTATGTGTGTAAAATTCAATGAATACCGCCTAGCATTGGGCTAATTTCATTGGATCTCTAAGTATGAAACGTGAATGACTCGCTCTTTTATACCGTAACATTTTTTTTATAGCATACTGCATACAATACAATATATTCACCTAGCATTCAATATTTCCCATGTGACAAAGGTGTTTCGTTCTTTTAAACATGGTAGGCTTTTCTAGGGTTTAGTGTGCGCAAATAATTATAGTCTACATTCATATTTAGTAGCGAACTATTTGGATTTTCATTGTATGTAACGAACTTGTAATTTCTTTACATTGTATGTATTTTATGGTACTTGTTCCACGTGTCGAATTTATGCACTGCCATGTGGTATCCTTTAGAGGCTTTAGTATAAAAAAAATACAAACAATGTAAATAAATTACAGTTTCATTACATACAATGTAACTTTAAATAGTTCGTTACATGTTATGAATGTTAAACTATAATATGTTACATTTTTGCGAAACCTGCTTTTGTATTTAGAATACAAAATTGATCACTTTTGAGGATGACATAATTCAGTCGTCTATAATTAATAAACATAAGCAATTTGTAAATTCAAATGGAATATTATAAATATTTGCTTATATTACTAGTAAGTTTGTAACTGTGCATATGCACAGCCCACTCCTGATTTTCTTTGCATGCCTTCATATAACTGAACAATGTTTACAATGATGAACCACAAAAGGACTTAGTACATATAGATGAAATACACCAATATTACATTCAAATAGTTAAGACTTGAGAGGAATAAACATATATAGAGATCCAACGTTTTATCATATTTATGTGCTTTATCTTATATTTCTCATATGAAACCTCTACGCTTTTGAAGATATGATGTAAGAGCATACTATAATATTTAGCAAACCATCAGGATCTCTTCTACTCGTTCGTATCTAGCTTACGCCTTCTAGAATCATCATTGGTACCCGATCTCTGAGTTGAGATTAGAAAAACAAACCTTTCCAAAATAAATATGAGCTTTGGCTTTTATTTAGGGTTGGGGCTGAAGAATTTATTTGTTTTTATGTGTTTGTCAAATTAGCTGAAGGTGAAGATTATTTTTGTAAAACAATATAAATAGACATAATATTATATGACTCTATGATTTTCTAATTAAAATGGAGGGTATTATAGCAATTCAACAATTAGAGGATGAAGCTTCTTTGGAGAAGCAAGTTTTGAAAGCTTCCATTTGAAGGGATTATTTTTTTATAGAATCATCACTTAAATTTTTATATCAAACAAGGTTTATGAATTTACAAGAGATGGAGATTCTCAAAATGAGAATCTCATTCCCCTAGAATCATTTATAATCCCTTAGAAATATGTTGCCAAACACACCCATTGTTGAAAACAATGATAAGTTAAAATATAAAAGGGTGAAAACGATCTCAACTATTATTAACAATTGTTTTTAATTGTTAATTTTTTTTTTGTCATCTACATTTTTTTAATAATAAATCATATAATATATATATATATATAGTTGGTGATTTAAAAAGAAGAAAACTTTTATGGAGAAAGAGAAGAAGGAATCTTGATCAATCATTTCATTTTAAGGTCAAATGGTATATTAGTCCTTTCTTATTTGGTTATTTAATTTAATAGAATGCAAATTATATGCATTTAAAGTGGGCGGTTATGTTTTTTCAGGATTGATTCTCCATCATTTTAGGAAAGCATCAAAATATATCTTCACAATTCATATACATTATTCCATTGATCCATGTATCTCGTTTATAATTCTAACCAAAATATATTTCATCGCTGCAAAATATATTTTTACAATACATACTCGAATGCATTGCATATTGTAAAACCATAAAAAGTCTCTAAAACGATTGCTGTGATCGTATTCGTGAGTTATATTGAACAAGTGCCTGAGTCGTTTTTTGGGAATCATTTGTAAGTAATTGTATTCCTCTTTGATTTACGGTGAATCGGAATGGCGGATGGTGATCAAGCGAAAATGTTTGTGTACACGCTTAGGTGTTACTTTGTGCAATCTACTGTGTAAACCTTTTAGTGTGCTTTGTAAAGTTAATTTAATCTACCTTTTATTTTTGCCACGTACAACATACCCTTATTATTTAGGTGTTTGTTCTCCTTAATATTTGTTAGAGACTTTTAAAAAAAAGGCGGCAGAAGTTGTCCCCCTTAATCCGGTACTTTATTCTTTCGCTCACCTAGTATACCCATTTAGTTGCGGCGTGTAACTTTTTCATTTATAGCTCACACATTTATACAATGATGCAGTCAGTATAGAATAGCAAAACTTTTAGTTACACCAACAAACAAACAAGCTATGCCAACTATGCTTCATTTACTATGGTTCAGTAGTGGTTTTAATACGATTCAGCATTTAGATAAACTATGCCACCACATTATCTTTACTGTACTTAATCATTACCATAACACAAACAAATAGACACAGCACAATGATTCAGTGACATAACATTCTGATTCAGAGGTTCTCACATTTTGATTCAGTAATGCAGCAAATTGATTCAGTCATATATTATAACTCTTATTACACATGACTTAGGCTCATTTGACAAATATATGATTCCAAAGCTCAAATAACCCGAAAAAAATTAAAAAAACAATTAACATTCTATCAAAAAGATCAATAGCACGACCAATTGCATACAAAACAATGATTCATTTACGCCACATTATGATTCAGTCGTTTTGACTGATAGATTAAGCAAATTAACACGTTGATTCAGTCACTCTTGCAAATCTTTGCATCATAAAACGAATGCAACCACATAAGAGACAACTTTCGGGTACAAGCCAAGACAACAAAATCTAAATAGATAGTGACCACTTGTGCGTTCGTAGTATGTAGAAGCTGCGGTAGCGTCTGCAAGATTATCTAACACAAAAATATGCCCGGTGTCGAGGCTGAAGGCAACATGTAACACCCTCTTCACTGGTATGGTAATTCTTTTATTTAATTGGTTATTTAATTATTTTTGGGAATTACTTGATATTAATTGTTTACATGTGAAACTTAAATTAAATAAGTTGTAAGACTTATTGTGAATAGTAAATTAATAATTGTTTTAAATTATGATTGATGACGGTAAAATAAAATAATATTCTCGTAAATAGTTTTTAGGTCCAGACAATAGAATTAGGACGGGTATAAAATTATAACAATTGGATATCAAAGGCGGTGGTGAGCCGACCTTAAAATCCTTATGTTTTCAAGAAACCTTCATTCTTCATTTTGAAGAACTTGCAAAAACACTCCAAATCAAGACATGATAATCAATATTTGAAACAAACCTTTGTGTGATTCTGATTACTAACATCACCTTCATCACCTCCATCTTGTTCACCTTCATCTTTCTCAAAGAAGTGAGTTAATTTTGAGTTATATAATTGGGTTTTATGAGATATTGAAAGATTGAATGAAATTGAGAGTCATATGTTGTTATTTGGTGTTATTAGATGTTTCTTTGATGTTAGTAAAGTGTTAGAAAACATAGAATTGAGTTTTTTGAAGTTATGGTGAGATTTAGTTTGGAAAAACTCGTAACAGCAGCGAAGTTTGCAGTTCGTCTTGCGAACTGAGTTTATGTTGCGAAGCGATATGAGTTTTGTTACAAAGCAAACTGAGATCTTGCGAAATGAGTTGCTGCGATGCGAGTTGAAATCGTGTTGCGAACTGATTTTTTTTGCGAAGCAAACTGAAATGTTGCGAACTCAGTTGGCTCTGCGAACTGAGATTCTTGCGAAGCGAACTGAAGTGTTTTCGGGGTCACGGATAAGTGACAATTTCATTAATTGGGATTGGGTTGAAATTTGCATGGTCACTCGGAAATGGCCTAATGATCCAGGCTCTATTCTAAAAGTCTAGGCAGTTTTTGGCCATTCGAGGTCATCTAGGGGCCGAAAATGGTATTTTTCAGTTTTAAAACGTCAATTCGGGATTACCTGATTTAATAAATATGTTATGATGATGATTATAGAATGAGTTACTAACTTATCTTTGATTTTTTGTTTCAGATCAACCTAAGATTCAGTGATATAAGAATCCTGAGTGTGGAAACGACAGAGTTATCGGTGAGTGGATATGGAACTCACTGTTTGATTTAGTTGTAACTGTTTAGTTGCAACAAATAAACGTAGATTTAATTATTAGACTGTTTAGGCTGTGTTATTGATTATAAATCTACGTGCTATGTGGCCTCTGTGCATCAGTGTATTGAGGTCAACGTGTTAGTTGGGCTAGTTGGTTATTGTGTGAATTACACAGGGTCTTGATTCATTTGTTGTGTGAAGAACCTGTGTTTGATTATAATAACCATTATCTATCGGTCTCATCCGTTATGGCTATACGGATATGTAAGATAAGTATTTTTGGAGAATCCCTGGGTATTATGATATCCCAAGAGCCACCAATCCTCCTTGAAAGAATACGTGTTTACGATTATTTGGTGTAAACAAGTAGTTAAGCTAAGTTGAATTGTGTGTGACTTATTCATTCACTTAGCTTCGTGCTAATCCCTCATATTACTTCATGCAGGTTTTGTAAATTATGTGGGTGGTCAGGAAGTGATGCTTTTGGAAGCAGTGAATGTTTGACGAAGTGCTAACTCTGATATGGTTTTTGATAACCTGATTTTGGAATTATATAACACCCTGTTTTGTGTAGTACATGTACTGTGGTTCTAATAATGTAAAACTATTTTATATCAAAGTTTAAACAGCTCGTGTACATTATGTAGTGGATACTAATAAAATATATTTTCTTATACGCTTCTGACTAAATATTATATTATATTGTCAAATAGAATGAGGGGTGTTATACAACACACCAGAAGTGGCCTCGGTTCAGCAACGGGAAGAATACCTGATCAACGACAAACAAGTAACGAAATCTAATTATGATAAAAAAATATTCCTTTTCATTGAAGCAACATAATATAATTATGATAAATCCGATTTAATCAAATTATATAACTACTTCACACCATTAAAGCAACATTAATTTTTAACATTAATCCGATTTAATCAAAACAGAATCAACCTTTTCATTATAGAATCAGAATAAAAAATACACACTATGATACCTTTGAGAGTCGATTGCTGTTAATTTCTTGATTTCGACATCTTGCTAACCAAACCCCAACTTGTACGTTCGTCTTTAAGGTCTTGATTCGGCAATCAACAACCACAAAATTTCATCGAGCAAGACTGGATATTGTATGTATTAGTGTGTAATTTGAAATCGACAATTAGGGTTTTCAATTGTTGTTTGTGAGCCGATGAAGAAGGAGAGAAAATGGAATTTGATCGGGTTTTTTTTTTGCATGTAAGTCGGATAGTTTTAGGAGGTTTAAGAGGAAGTTATTTGTTTCCTTTGTAAAAATAATATTGAATTGACACTAATACCCCCAACCTTTCAATCTTCCACTCAAAAATTTTCCTTTGACTAATCTCAACCTTTGAATCATACATCTAATGGTTAGGATTCCTTCTCCCCTTTTTTCACCAAAAAACTTTCTCCCTTGATCTCAATCCTATATATATATATATATATATATATATTCAAAAATTTATCAATGTAAGCATTTGTTTTTTTTCCTTTTCTTCCTTCATATAAATTTAAATTTATTTTAACTGTTAACCTTAAATTTTTTTACTTCATTCACATTTTTACAAATTAATGAACCTTTTTGTTTTTACAATTTCTTATTAACCTTTATTTTATTTTTTTCTCAATAGCGAACCTTGATTTTTTTTCTTGAACAAAGTTTTTCAAATGTAGACCCTTATTTTTTTCACCATTTTTATTATTACCTCATTTTGTTCACTAGATCTCGTTCTCATGTATGTATGTGTGTGGATTGCTCTACAAATCGTATTACAATATCTGTTATGTTAGTTAATTTAAGGGTGTATTTAGCATAATAGCTTATTATGTCTTATAGGAGCTTAAACATATTTTCTTAATAAATTCAAAGTAGTAGTTTTGTTTGGTGAACATAATTTTAAGAGATTACTAAATAAAATAAGCTGAATAAAATAAGCTGAATGAAGTAGATTGAAAGGAGAAATGATATATATAATTATATACCCCTAAATAATGATTTATTATGTGGGTTTTGTTCTTTTATGTCAATTCATATATCTAAGCTCTAATTACTTTTACCAAACTCTCATAAGAAAATAACCTCCAGTTAACAGCTTCAAATATAAGCTCTATATTCTAGTCCAGCTACCATCTAGTTTTTTTAAACACATCCTAAGATTCACATTTTTATTGATGTTTAGTTTTATGTCAATAGTGGTTTAATTATGGTGAAGAAGGTAGATAAAGTAAGTATACACACATGTTTTGTAGAATTAATTATGATAAGCAGTGCACCATAAAAGGTAAAATACACATATATTGAAATTAAAATTATATTTACATTATTAGCATCATTACTATATGAATATATTATATGCTGTTTATTATAAAGAGAATAGCTTAAAACGTTTTCCTTAAATTATGTGGACCTAGCTTGTGATATATGCGTGTTGACAAATATTTGCATTTACCATAAATTCAATTGAATATTTAATGAACTTTAAAGCTTTACTGTATATGTTGAAATTATATGTCACTTTCTATTTATAAATCACAGAATCATAAGGAAAAAAAATCAAACATTTATTTAATATTTGATTTGATATCAAATTCATTGTTTATCAAAACCTCAAAAATAATGACAAAAAAACTCAATACGTTCATAAACTAATTAATATGTTATTTTTTTAATTAATTTATTTATTTATCAATAAAGCAAATTTCTTATAGGAGAGTCATAAACATAATTACGGAGAACGCCATATGAAGCATGTTAATGTACATGGCTCACTATAACATCTTTCCACCGTAAGTTTGTTACTAGTACAATATTTAAATGACTAAGGTATGATATTAAAATTTACTGATAAGTATATTGTACAACCATTCATGAGTAGATTTGCTAACCACCACATAGGGATGGTAATGGGCGGGGAAAAACATGCGACCCGTAGGTACCCGCTCATCGTGGATGGGTAAACCCGTGAAATTTTTACCCATGGGTGGGTTACGGGTATGAACTTCTACCCGTTGGCGGGTCACGGGCAGGTAATGGGTATGGACTTATACCCGCGGGGTAAACCCGACCCGTGAACTTACAAAACACATTATAGATACCTACAAGTGAGTTTGTATGATTTATTGCATATATATGTATATATATATATTGCATTATATAATGGTTAACTTGAACTATATATAAATAAAACTATTCATATAGAGATAAAAAGTATAGTTTTCATGTTTCGAATAATAAACTTATCAAACGATCAAGAAAAAAATTATCAAATAAATTGATAGTTATCGAACTATTAGTATGCATGCTCTAGTTTTTAACAATTTAATTCGTTTAAAATTACAATCTATTGATTTGAACATGTTTCAAAACATTTTTATACATTAAAATTAAATAAACTTATCGATATTTAGATAAAATGTTTATATTATTTAAAACCCGCGGGTTACCCGCGACCCACAGGTATCCGCGGGTTACAGGTATGGGTGTAAAAATAAACCCGCTAGTGGGTATTCGCGGGTTTGTAGGTAAAAAAACCCGTCGCAGACGGGTGATGGGTTTGACATATCCGTACCCACGACCCGCGGGTGCCATCCCTGACCCAGTTAGGTCTCGAGATATGATATAATCAAACATAGGTATTACCGTATAAAACATGTGATATATACTTTGTTTTTTTAAAAAAATGTGAATATATAACATTTTAATTGTTATTAATGATTAATCATTTTAGTTGAAGACATGTGAATATGCAATCTATTTTTACAGTATATCATGAAGGCAAATTATAAAAAGAAATTTGACATGCAAAACTCGATAGAAATTTATACAGTTTCTAATTATGAACTCAATAATAAATATACCCCATATTATTAATAGTGTATAATATTTCATCGAAATTTGACTGAGTTTGACCAATAAACAAAACATGTGATATAATTGGTCATAACATACATGTGAATATATAACTAGGAGGCTCACTATCGTCCGTCGGTGCAATGCGTCGGTTTAGGAGACGGAACCGACGTCATAGGCACGAGGCGTCGGTTCCGGGGTGTCGGTTGTTTTCGTCACGAAACCGAAGGAAAAGAGGAAAACCGTGGGCCCGCGTCGGTTGTGTCTTTTGTGTCTAAACGGCTCCAAAAAAATTAAGTGGGGAATATATCCGCTGTTGGAGCGTGGCTGCAGGAGGAAAAAAAAAACAAACCATCACAAAAAAATCTCTATATATACACACCTCTACTTCTTAATTTTCAATCTATTCTATCTCATAATTTTTAACCACCAACATACCTTTATACACCAAACCCAAACCACCAATATTTTCACTTCACAAAATTTATACCCCTCCAAACACAACATTCATACACAAATTACACCAAATTCTACTTCACAAAAATGAGGCGCAATCAATCAACCGGCGAAGATATGTGGAACAATTTAATAAACAATCCCATACCGAATCCGACCCATAATCCAACTTCACCAACGGCCACGTCTTCCGCTCAATCGAGCAACTCATCACCAAGTCAAACACCCGGGTTTTCACGATACGCAAATAACCCCACGCTATTTCAAGGTTACCACAATTACCAACACTATGGTCCATATCCTCCATACCAACAAACTCCACCACCATTTGGAGACCCACGATTTTTAACCCAACCATCATCGGCTTTCTCACCATTTCCACCAACTCCAATTAATTATCCACAATTCGGAAACATCAACACTCCACCCGAGCCCGAGCCCCAAGCCGTACCCGAGTCCGAACCCGTGTCGAGCCCGAAGTCGAAAAAAGGAAAAGGAAAAGGAAAATGAAAAGTAGAAGGAAAAAGGGTTCAAGTTAGATGGTCCGACGACGAGGCGCTCATATTAGCCGAACGGTGGATCCACCGTTCTGAAAAATCAAAGAAAGGGGTTTCACAAAGCTTCGAAGTTTTTTGGGATAAAGTTTTAAAAAATTATAATTTGGTAGCACCTCAAGAACGTACTTTGAGCCAACTCCAAGGAAAGTGGAACAAAATTCATAGCGATTGCAAAATTTTCATTGCAATCCACAAACATCTTACCAATCCTCGTCAAAGCGGGGCAAGTGACGGCGACATTGTTAGGGGGTGTCATGCGGCGTTTAAGGATCAACAAGGTCGAGCCTTCATATATGAGAAATGTTGGAATGTGCTACGATATTGTCCAAAGTTTATGGAAAATGATGGAGTCATGAGCCGACAACCAAGCCAACCCGAACTCGAACCAATTAATCTTAGTGATGATATGCCTACTTCCGAGCCACTTACGACCAACATGGAACGGTTGTTCCAAGACGACATTATTCGTCGCCCACCTGGCCGAGCTAAAGCTAAAAAAAGTCAAAAAAGTTCGGGCTCGAGTGACGCCGCTACTTCTTCGCGTAGTTTGAAAGAAAAAGAACGTTTAGCCAACATAGAAGCCGCGGAAGCACAAAAAGCAACATTGGCCACGATTGACAAAAATTCGGTCAAAAAAACTATATTCAAATCGTGGAAAATGTTATACAAAAAAATACCCAAGGGGCTTAAAGGCAAGGAAAAAAGGATGCTCGAAGAGGTGCGAAAAAGCGTGGTCGATAATTATGAGAATGATTATAAGACGGTTTTTGGTCGTGAAGCGGGTTCGAGTTCGGTGCAAGTCAACGATTCGGACGAGGACGACACCGAAAATGAAGACGAAGCGGGTTCGGAGGATTCGGAGTAGACGACTAGTTTTTAGTTTTAATGAAAATGTAACGTTTTATTTTTAGGAATTGTAACGTTTTATTTTTAGGAATTGTAACATTTTATTTTTTATTAATGTAATGTTTTTAGTTTTAATGAAAATGTAACGTTTTATTTTTAGGAATTGTAACGTTTTATTTTTTTATTAATGTAACATTTTTAGTTTAAATGAATATGTTTTATTTAAGTTTGTGTTTAAATAGAAAAAGAAATTAGTGTGTGGGTTCCAAAAAAAGAGAAGTGATGTTAACTGATGTTTACTGTAGGCAGTGGAGTGTCAGTTTGTGTCAGTTTTGAAAAAAGCTGACGTGGCGCTGATGTGGCTCAAACTGATGCGTCAGTTGATGTTCACGATAGTGAGGGGTCTTAGTCTTAGTACTTGGAGTTGAACAAAAGTTTTTAGTAAAATATTATATATACAACACTTTATTTGACAAACAGGAAGATATGATATGCATAATTCGATAGACATTACAAAATTTTTTACGGATGATCTGTACACCATTAAAAACTATTTATATACTACTAACTGTGTTTTATATTGTTATACTGTACAACATCATAAAACATATTTTTTCTTGATGACTTCCGTATCTAATTATGTATTTGTGTAATAATTACCCAAATTTGATAGGAGTAATATTTCATCGAAATTTGACTGAGTTTGACCAAAAACACATCGGACGGTAGAGAATAAAGTACACTGTAGCCACAGAGGACTGGAGATGAGTGGAACATATCTACGTAGATTTCACTTAACCAATACGACGTCGTAAAAAAGGAGTAGACTTGACCCCAGTATGACATGGCATCTATATAAAGCCACGTCATATTTTTATCTGATGGTCCTCAACCTCATCATCCAACTCAATCACACACTACCTTTTCACCTCGATTACTTCACACACTACTGTGCGTTTACTGTGTGTTTTTGTGCCTGAATTTACACCTCTTTTTCTGTCATCCCCATTATATATTTGACTCCTATATCTTTTTTTTCTTCTTCTTCTTTTAATCTTGTGAGTTCATCGATTTATTGACCGTTAATGGGAGAGGTTTGTTTTCTCTAATCTTTTCTTCTACCTGTTCAACCCCATTTGTATTTCTTTCTTCTCTTGATGTAGAAATGTGATTTTTCATGTGGGTTTTGGTAAAAATGTGTTCTTTTGACGAGGTTTATGGTAAAAATTTGATTTTTTTGACGTGGGTTTGAAACTTTGAATAAGATGATTTATTATTTTTTCATATATGGGTTTTGGTAAAAACGAGTGTCTGAGATAAGAGTTTTAGCAGACATTTTTTTGTGTGGGATTTGTTAGAAATGAGTTTTTAAACACCGGTGTTGTTTTAATTGTCGGTTTTTTCAGGAGGTACAGAAGCCGGAAGAGGGTAAGAAGGCGGAGGAAGAAGCAAAACCGGCGACCGGAGATGAGAAAAAGGAAGACCCGCCACCACCTCCGCCGCCGCAGGAGGTGGTTTTGAGAGTGTTCATGCATTGTGAAGGGTGTGCTAGAAAAGTCCGGCGATGTCTCAAAGGCTTTGAAGGTTTGTACTGGAGTATTTTTTATTTTGTTTCTATTTATTTTAATTAATTTATTATAAATGAATTAAAATTTGAAAAATAGGGGTGGAAGATGTTGTTACGGACTGTAAAACTCATAAGGTGGTGGTAAAAGGAGAAAAAGCAGATCCATTGAAGGTTCTAGAAAGAGTTCAAAAAAAGAGTCACCGGAAAGTTGAGCTTCTTTCGCCGGTCCCAAAACCGCCGGAAGAGGAGCCCAAAAAGCCGGAACAAGAAGAACCACCTAAACCTGAAGAAAAGAAAGATGAGGTTTGTTATTTATTTATTTTAAAAAAAAATTAAAGATAAATTACCAATATGGATTTTCAATTAATTTTTAAAAATGTGTTCTTTCTTTGTTTTTCCCGTGAATTGCAGCCGCCGGCGGTGATTACGGTGGTGTTGAAGGTACACATGCATTGTGAAGCTTGTGCTCAAGAAATCAGAAAACGTATTCTCAGGATGAAGGGTAATTTTTACTAACTTTATTACTAATGACTTTTTGAAAAAGTATTTATTTATCACATAATAATAAAGCCCTGTTTTTTGTTTGACAAATTTGAATCTTGTTGTACTTTATTCTCCAAATTGTTAGTTATATACTATGAATCTTGAAATATATATATCGACTTACAAAATATTAATCTTAATACTTTAGTATACATGTTCTATCCTATCACAATCTATAAATTCTCTTTAGATTCGGTGATTGCCTAAGTCAATAGCTTGAATATATTTCAAGAAAATTTCAACCAAACCATTCTTTTCTTTATCATAAACTTACAAAAAAATATTTACAATTTAATTATTTTGTCCCGGATAGAAAATAAATAAATACTGATTTTATTTATTCCCTCATACATAAAATAATAGTTCCGCCCCCTTTTTATCATTATTATCCAGGATGGTAAAATGATGAATTTGTCTTTCCTTCTCAAAAAATCAATAGTTTTAAATTTTAATCATTTAAACGAAAATTGATTATGTTTATTGATTATAAAAAAAAGGGTGTTACCATAGATTGAAAACTTGATAAATAAATGATAGGAGAAATATTGTTGGTACAAATTGTAAATTAAGAAAAACGTTTATTTTGTTTATCATTATTTGAAAGGATAAAGTCATTCATGCCATTTTACTTTTTACATCGCTCAAATCAAGCACTTCTATGCCTTTCCTTTTTAGTACTTTTAGGGGGTTGATTACATTATGTCTATATAAAAGTCCTACTATGATAACTAGTTAATTAATAATAGTAATAAATACAAAAAAAAAAAAATAGTATTAATTTTCAATTGGAGGTAGAATATAGACATCCAGAGGTGGAATTGATAATATATATATTTTTGTATGAAGTAAATTTATACAAAGGTACTATATACTACATCATACCTCTACTCAGGAGGTAGTGACACTGCTTAGCTAAAAAAAAGTACTACTTACTAAATCTTATAGTTGTCTATTTCAAATTATTTGTTTTGTAAAGTCAGCCAATGCATACTTAAAATTATATAAGTACTCGAATTCTAATGTTAGGTTTATCGATGGGTGTGGTTGTAGGGGTGGAAAGTGCAATACCGGATTTAAAAAGCTCGGAGGTGGCGGTAAAAGGCACATTTCCGCCATCCGAGTTGCTCGATTACGTGCACAAAAGAACCGGAAAACAGGCGGTCATCGTGAAACAAGATCCCGAACCTAAGACTGAAGAAGGCAAGGCCGATAAAGACGAGAAGAAGGACGAGAAAAAAGATGGTGACGGCGGCGAAAAACAGGACTCTGGTGAGAAACAAGATGACTTGGCCGTGTTAGACATGAGAAAAAATGAATATTTTTATAATTTTCAACCTTCCAATTACCAATTATACCCTCCAAGATATGCTGCTGAATCAACATATGCATACCCACCAGCCCCACAAATGTTTAGTGATGAGAACCCGAATGCTTGCAATGTGATGTAAATAATTAAAAAGGGGCAAAATTGGAAATTAAGACAAATGTGAAGCCATATATAAATGGTTGTTTGAGCTTTATTATGTTATTGTTAAATGGTTTGCATTTAGTGGACCTGTGTATGCAAGTATAAAAGTTTCTTTAGCTGCAGCCTGCAGGAAATTAAAAGCTGTAGAATTTTGTAAGACCTTTTTTAAATTTTAGATAAAAAATAATGTTTCTTACATGCTGTTGTAAGCGTATATGTTAAATAATGTATGTGTATAATATGCAAAATGAACTACCAGATGGTGATTTTAATTTTACTTGATGTGTTTAAATCGTATATAGTTATGGTTGATTGTAAACATTATACCTGGGTGTTTGCTTAGTTAAATGGCTGTTATATAAAAATATATAAGTAATAGTTAGAAATTTAAAACAATATAGTTTATGTCTAGATCGATTTGATGACCGGTTGATAAGGGTCGTTAGAGGGCTGGTGTTTTTTCTTTTATCGGTTATTGATAATATTTTAAATTTCAATTGAATGTTGCGGTAACTTTATTTTTATCTATATTTTGATTTTTTTTAAAGAGATAACAATTGTGCCGTCAACAACATAAAATAATGGTGCTCTACTGCTCTATATTCTATATTGTTGATCATCTAACTTTTTTATAAGTACAGAAATGATCCCTTCACTAATATTAACAACACATTTCATTCGAGTAAAGTTTAATAACACGGAATATTTACTCGACGTTAAAAAATGCAAAAGAAATGTAAAAACTTAAATAATGGGTGGGTGGAGATGAATTGGGTGATTCAAGAAGTAGTGGTGGTGCATGCATGTAAACTGGTTGTACGTACCGTTACTACTTTTGTTCGTTAACATTTTTTGTACTTTTTAACTCAACTACGGAAATGGTACATTGCATTTATTTTTCTACTTAACTCTTTTTGTCGTTATAATTGATTTATGATTGATGATAATTTAATTAATTAAATACCGAAAATGGTACACATTCTAAATGCAATTTCATCCACGTTTTATTTCAGCTGCTACGATTTATTTTATAGGCTTAAAAGTTTAAACAATAAATTTCACTGTAACATATTTTTAGTCTCTCTCCATTTCAAAAGAGTTGCGCGCCAATTCAGGTTGTGCACACTAAAAATTGATTTCATGTTAACAACACGGGGAGCGCCCCCTTTTTCTCGCCATTTAACAAAGAAAAACGCGGGCTCTGGCGTTCAACACTCCATACAGGCGTTTGTGGCCAGTGTTCAAGCCCAATGTCGAGATCCAAACGCCGAGCTTCGAGCCGTTCTCCAATTTTATATTTTGTTTTTGTTTTTATGTAATTGTTAAAAAAAGGTCTTTTTTCAAAAAAAACATAGTCATTCAACGACTCTTTTATTTAAAAAAAAATAATTTTTATAACTATCCTATTTACTACTCTATAAATACATACCCATTTCCTTCAATTTTTTCACAGTATTCTTTCTTTATTTCTTTCCTTTTCTCATTAAAAATACAAAATAAGTGATTCAGAATTTTACGATTCATCTTCAACCGACGAGGATGTTGAAATTTTAACACTTCTTCGGCAATATCATAACCAAGTTGTAGTGCCTCGTGAAGAGGGCGAATCGTCCAACCGAGGTGGTTTCAAACGTCGTTACATTCCTCGTGATCGGTTTACGGCGAACGAATATTTAATGAACGATTACTTTGTGACAACGCTAAGTACCCAACGGAGTATTTCAAGCGTTGTTTTCGTATGAGCAAACATCTATTTCTTCGAATAGTAGAAGGTATATCTAATTACTCTCATACCCCAATCCCGGATTATGTTGATTATTTTCGTCAAAAAGTAGATGGCCGTGGTAAACTGAGATTTACCACTATTCAAAAAGTTACTTCCGCCATACGTCAATTGGCATACGGTACGTCACTGGATGCCTTTGACGAATATCTACAAATGGCGGAAAGAACTTCTCGCGAATGTTTGTTTAATTTTGCAAAGTGCATGATTGATATATATGCAAATGTGTACATGCGAAAAGCAACGGCCGATGACATTCAACAGTTGTACGAGAAACATAGTAACAAGCATACTTTGGTGTTGCAGGGGCTAACAACGACTTAAATGTTCTTAATTTTTCTCCTTTGTTTGATGAGATGCTCAACGGCATTGCTCCAGAACAAGCCTTTACAGTTAATGGTATTGAGTACAAAAATAGGTACTACCTAGCTGACGGGATACCCAACATGGGCATCGTTTGTTAAAGGGTATTCAAGTGAAGTTGATCCGAAGAGAGTAAAGTTTACTTGAGCACAAGCGTTTGCAAGAAAAGATGTTGAAAGGGCCTTTGGTGTGCTTCAAGGCTGATGTCATATACTACAACAACCGACAAGAGCTTATAAAGTCAACCATATTAAAAGAATCATGTATACATGCATATTGTTGCATAATATGATCCAAGAAGACCAAGGGTTCAACATTGCCGAAAACGAAGATTATTATGTTCCTGTCCGCAATATGCAAACGACTTGGATCGAGAGATGTGATACACAAAGGTAGAAAAATAAGGAACTACGCGATAGAAACGTCCACGACAACATCCGAGCCGATCTTGTGGAATATATTTGGGAGCATCGTCTGTAGCTTAATGTATTGTCTTTAAAATTGTTGTCTTTAAAATTATGTATTTTTAGGAATTTTAATTATTGTATGAAAGTAATTTTTAATTTAATGTTATTTGTTTTTATTTTGTATTTAATTTATTTTTACAAAAAAATAATAATAATAAAATAATCACATAACACTGAAGTGATTATTGAACCTCAAGTTTAACCATTACCCCACTTTTCTGCTTTAGTGTTCAGTTTAGTGTTCTTGAAAACACTGAACTTGAACACTGAAGCAGAAAAGTGTTCAAGTTCAGTGTTTTCAAGAACACTAAACTGAACACCGAACCACCATCAAGTGTTCCTCATGCTCTAACGGATTGATTCTAGCTGACTTTATAAATTGAAATCTACCCGATTACATTGGATATCAATCCTAACTTGTACACAACCCCTAATTTGAACCTCACATGAAAAACTAACGGGTTGATAAGTTAACCGACGGCAGAGTTAAGTTTTTTTTTTAAAAAACGAGGTAGAAGATTTTTATTTTTATAATTTTTTATTTTTTGAAAATTTCTTTCATTTCAAAAGGCAAAATTTTTAAACTGTTATTAATAACCTTACAATTTTTTTGGGGGCCGACTACCCGAACCCCTACCCCTCTAAATCCACCTCGGGAGTTAAGTTTTTGAATGGTTAAAATTTTCAATATATGATTTTAGGTAGTATCAACACACTACAACAAATATATCATTTATCCTCACTTTTTTTCTTCACACTTTTTAAAAATGTGTGGAATTATGTTAAATTATTCACACTTTAAAATGTGGAGAAAATTGTTACATTAATAAGTGTGGAAATCATCACAATCTTCACATATATAAGTGTGAGAAAAAAATTAACACTTAAAAGTGTAGAGAATTTACAACTTGTCAACACTTAAAAGTGTGGAAAACCATTTGTAACACCCAATTTATCTACACTTTCTCTTATACGGGAAAATCATGTATTACAATTTTTTTGCCACATTTTTAGGTGTTGAAAAGTTGAAATTTCTTCATACTTTTAAGTGTGAGTTTTTCTTTCTTACATATATGTGAAAAGCATATCATTTTCAATAATTTTTACACACTTTCTAAAAGTGTGGAGAAAAAAGTGTGTTAAAATGATATATTTATTGTAGTGAGAATTGTCATTCTAATCATATATTTTCAGTTATTTTTGTAGCACATAATATATTGACTTTAGGTATTCTATCAATCATCTGGTGCTAGTATGGAATGATTTGAATATCAGTATAATTTAGATTTTAAATAACAAACTAATTAAATCAAAGTAACATTTGCTTGTAAAATAGACAACACTTGTTTTTTTCTTTCTTTCTTGTGTCTTAACTATTACATGTCGACATATATGTATTAACTTTTAAATATTTATATATTTGTTGTAGGTAGCTAGGTTTATATGTTTAACCCACCCTAGCTAGCTTGCTCAATTGTACATTTGACTTGGGGTTGATAAGATTGACAAGACTAAAAAAATAGGACTATAGATTGGGTTGGAATGTCACTATGTAGCGTCTTCGTCGCATTCTAGCTCTCGTATATATTTTGGTCAAAACCCTCTTTTACAATTACTCATGTTTTATCTTTTATAAATAAATTTTTAGTTTTTATTATGTATTTTCGAAGAGATAGATAATTTTATATATCTAAGTGATTTGTATGTTTTAGGAAAATTTATGATATATCGAAATAAATACGTGACTAATTAGAGGGATTGAAATACATGGCAGGATCAAAAAGTGCAAATAAGAAGAGATAAAATACGTACAACTCCTTTCGATCGATGTAGATTAAGCCTGTTATAATAAAGTATAATATAAAATGCAAATAAAAAATATTATATGCCACTCCACTACACTTTAAGCACGAAAAGGAACAAAATTTACATTTCTAAATTGCAAACATGTTGTTACTCGTAACTTTTTAGGGGATGGGAACAATGCTACTCTATTAGGTTACTACGTTAAACAAGCTTTTTTATATATTTATTTTATTTATTAATACATCTAAAGCGTTTTATTGTCAGTAATAACATTAGTACTTTGCTAACAGTAGATGCTTTTTGCTTTTACAAAATATTAAAAGTTTAATTAAAGTTATTATTACTCATCCACGTCCATTGATCGAAAAGGTAAAACAACATATGGTACAAAAATTTCAGTTGGATAAATTTATGTTTCACATGTGTGGAAATTGAAATATGAAAACTAGAAAACAAAAGCAAGGACAAAGAATGGGCCCAAGGTGTTAAGGGACATTATTATTCAGGCCTACTTTGACTCACTGTGGATCACATGTTTCATGGCCCAACTTCATTCATTAATTCTTCATTTTAAATTTTATATAATAATATTATTTTATCATCCGATGTAATCCCCATCTTCTAAAGTTAATATGAAATGAATATACTTATGAATAGTTCGTTTTAAGAGATTAAAACTAACATATAATTTTTTTTTCCTTTTTTTAAACCGTGGTTAGTGAACAAAGTTATGGTCGAAAAGTTATTGTACAAAGAAAATTTATATCGTATCGTTGAACAAATGTTTTGGATTATAATGTGAAATGAGAAACAAACTTTTCTAATGCTTTGAAATCCATAGTGTTCGTGCTCGGACTATTTCGGCTTGATCATCTTGCATTCTTAGCAAATGTGTACATTCCAAATCTAATGCATTGTTGTTGTCTTGTTGTTGTAGCTTTGTTTTGGTGCTCGTTAAAGAATCAAGCATATCGGATTGGCGACATTCTCTTCTGTACTCCAGTGTTATGCTTCCCATGTTGTACTCTTCTAATACTTCCATTGGTACACTCTGCATTATCCACTTACATATTATATTCCACTTGTACATATGCTTAGATAACTAATGTTGCGTTTGATTCGTGGAATCCAACGGAATTCGATAGAATTGAAATCTCAATTCCATTCCATAAACAAGTTTGGTTCAAAATTGAATAGAGTTGTTGATTATCATATTCCCTCATTCAAAGGAATTCACATTTTATGAAATTCCAATTCATTTGATGAATTTCAATTCAATAAAAAATGTTCCGCGAACCAAACGCAACTTACCATAAAAAAAGAAGTAAAAAGACTATAATTTGCAAGAATCATGGATTTTGAAAAATGATAGAAAATATAAATATTTGAATGCTAAGGGACAACTAGCTTCTTAAAGCCCAATAGCCCATGTCCAAAATATGTGGGTATATATATATCTAAAGAAATGTATAACATGAAGACAATGTGTTGATTATAACCATAACCCGCAGTTTTATAAGTGATACTTAGGGGATATAATCCGTAATGTCAAACAATATGCAGGATACACATAGTTAGTAGCATAAATTAACAGACTGATCTAATGCTTCCCGAGTCAACTATAAATGAACGTGAATAGCTATTACTCGTAGAAGCTAACAGCGTGTATATATTTGATTAAGAGCTTACCTACGATTCGTACTTAATCCTATGTTAAAGTTGTTATTAATATAATCTGTTTCTGCCAAATGGGATTAGAAAATAAATGTTTTCTAACTATAAAGGGAGAGAGTAAGAGTAAGAAAGAGACCTCCAAAATCCAACCAATGTACTTCACATTATTTACATGTTGATTAGCATCCATGTCACTCCAACTTGGCTGCAGGAAGCAAATATTTCATGTTTTAACCATATGTACCACACACATTTCTTTACATTATAATATTTTTCATATAAATTATTAACTGATCAATATTTCGTATAATCAACTTACCGCTATACCAGCCCGAATTCTTGCAGCAGTTTCATCAGTAAGTTTCTCGATTTTTTCGTGATCTATGTTTTCAGTTGGAATTGCATCTCTATTAAGATAGAATGGTGCTACTTCATTTCTAACCTCATCTGGGATCTTAGATAACCTTCTTGTTTCTCTATTCATGATCACCCATGTACTACACATATACATAATCAATGACATATTAACTTACTATAAGTATTAGATGATTAATATAAAATTAATATAAAATTCCCATGCATGCATGCACCTGGTAGCCCTAGTTATAACTTTCCTAGTGACGAAATCACGTATTATCCAGTCTCTTCTCATTCCATTTTTACCAGCTGAATTCACCCATGTATCGATGTCAACGACATCTCCCCTTTCGAATTTTACAACACACAAATAGTTTCAGAAGAAGAGATACTGCAAATTAATTAGATTAAGTAAACAAATGGAATTGAGTAATTGATTAACAAGTTAGATACCATGAACTATATTTTTCCACTTGAACATGGATTCGGGTTACCACCCATATTAGTTTCCGAAGGCTCATTTCATGGGTCGCTCCAAACCCGTCTCCCGCTAAACCCGCACTTGTTACGTGATTAAGGGCAGTTTCCTGAAACATAATCATACTAGATCGATACTATGAATAAGAATGAATCAAATATGACCAAAATTAAGATGATGCATATATAAAGGCTACTTTAAATTATTATTATTTTTTATCATGCATGCCTGTTTTCTTTTGGGGAGAAAATTCTTTAATTTACGATTTGATACTATAAATTCATACTAGTATCAAACATATCTATCAACTACATAATTGAAAAAGAAGCTAGCTAGGATGGGTCCCTAATTATCTAATTGATATAATTAGAACATTTAAGAGAAAAAGAAAGAACTTTTAACCTACTTGTAAGAGATTCATCAAAGTTTCCATAGTGGCAGTCTTATCGGGCCCGATTTCATAAGATCTAATAGCAAAAGTTTGTCGATAAACATATCGATCTTCCACAAACCTACCTAAAAGAACACCACGATCATTAGGTTCTTCAAAACTACAATCTTTACTACCTATTCCTCTTTTCTGATCACCTAGATGCACCACCCCATTCACCTTCTTCCCATTCACGATTTCGACCCCTTTCCCAACATTTGCCTTCACCTTAAACGAATGCCGTAGGATCTTTGCGTTTTGCATACCCGAAGCCAACAAATTACTCATCTTGAAAATGCTCGTATTTGATGTATCATCAATATGACCCTTTTGAGAATGATAACATTTTACAAGATTAATGTTGTTTGATGATGCCATGGCTACTATTGGCATCACAAACAATGTAATGATATGAAGAAAAGGGAAATTGGGGTTTAATTTGTTAGCTTCGAGTTAATGGGTTACCAAAATAGGAAGAACCACGTAGGTGTATCTATCATGGTAGATACAACTAATTAGTTTTGAAATTAAGGCTATAATTACATATTAATGGGAGTGTGATTTGTGATTAGGAAGATTAAGAATAATTAATATAAGTATGTGTGTGTTTGTGTTATGTTGGTGAACCACTATTGTGAGTGGGGGAGAAAAATGGTAGAGTTATTTAGTCATTGGGTTACACGCAAAAGTAGGGACATTTTGGTGGGTACCAAGTTTTTGTTCTTTTGGGTGTGCTAAAAGTTTAGATTTATGATATACATATACATACGTGTATATATTTACATTTTAGGTTATAAGTCTTTTGTGGTTTAGAGTGTGATTATGGTATCGAAAGGTGGCAATGTAATAATTAATGATCTTGGTGAAAAGAAACAACATAAAGATCGATCAAGTTTTGTGGGCCAAAATGTCCGTGTGATCTACTTTTTTCAACATTTAAATCGTTTATCTCTGGACTAGTCGTGAACAAAATCGGGTATTGGGCCTACCCGACCCGTACCCGGAATCCAAACCGGGTATTAAGTCAAAGGATGAGAACCGGGTTGTTGACCTACCCGACCCGACCTGAACCGGGTTTTTGACCCACGAATACCGGTTTTTAAACTGGGTTTTTCCGGGTTTTCCAACCCGACCCGTAGTGTACCCGGTTCCAACCCGATTTTGAATTTCAAAAACCCAACCCAGATCCCTACCCGCCGGGTAGTGAAAAAACCCGAACCGGGTCAGGTATACCCGGGTATAAACCCGGTCAGTTTTTCGAGTTTGGACCGGGTTGGTTTTAAGAACCGGTTTTTTTGAACACCTCTACTCTGGACCATGGTTTATCATTATCTAGGCATGAACAAGATCCGGGTTTTCACCCGACCCGACCCGAACTGGGTTTTGGTCAAGAAAGTCAAAAACCGGGTTGGACCCAACCCGAACCGGGTTTTTTCGGGTTTTCAACCGGGTATTTGACCGGGTTTCGGGTTTTTGACCGGGTTTTGACTGAACCCGGGTTCTACCCGATTTCGAAGTTTAAAAACCCGACCCGGGTATGTACCCGTCGGGTATTCAAAAAACCCGAACCGGGTATTCAAAAACCGGTTCCAAATCGGTTTCGGTTCCGGTTTTTAAATCGGGCTCGCTTCCAGGTTCGATTTTTTTTCACCCCTATCATTAATTCATTATCTACCAAAGTTTTGGAGTGATTGTGTTTTTAAAAGATAACGGAAGAGCAAAACATATTGATCAGACCCCAAGCCCAAAAGTAGTTGGGTTAATTTATTGGGCCTAAAAACTTAGAATCGATTGGGTCTAACTGCAACGTCTGCTTAAAACAAATGGGTTTATTATTGAGCCCATCCTTTTGGTCGTAAATAGGGACCTTTACGGCTTTACTAATGTCATTCTTTATCGTAAATGAAAGATACAACATGAATTTTAATTGATATAATAAAATTGTGCATTAGTGAGTTATACTGTATGCATTAACTATATATAATTTTGTTATATTTATCAAAATTTATGTTGTATTTATCAACACCCTTCTTTTTACATTTAAGATTATGCAAATCTATTTGAAATATAATTTACCAAAGCAAGAAAATCAAGGTTAACCTCAACGTAAAATTGAGATTGTATCCAGAATTCCAGATTTCTCAAACTTTAGATTACATATAAAAAACAGACACCACACCATCTTCACCTACCCTTAGTGTAATGTAATTTTTATAAGAAAAACGATAAAGACGGTCTGAGTGAAGTGACAACTAGCTGTTATACTTTTATTAATAACAAGTTATTACATGCAAATTTATATATAAATTAATCATAATAATTTTTACAAGTTGATAATAAATGGTTAAAGTATAATTATTTCATATCTTAATTTTTATTCTTAATGACTTGTTAATAAAACATTAAAATCCTTTTGTAAGATAAAAATAGTATTAAGAAGAAGATTCTGGTAAAATAAAGAAAACAATAATGTTACGCGTTTGAAATGTGGGTTACTACGTAATACGAAAGGGTAAAAACGTGCACATAAATTTATTTTGCACGTGGCTATGAAGCTCATACAAAATCTCATATACCTTTTCGTACTTAATGAGTTGTTGGTTTTCAAGTGTGTTTTTGAAAAAGCAAACAAATAAAAAAACAACTCATATAATTAACACGAGAGTATTCAAACTCTATTATAATAACATCTTCAAAATACTTAGATCGAATTTGAGTTGCTCACACAGTGTTTATGACAAATTTACCAAAGGGACCATTGGTGGATAATTGCATGGTTTTCAATTATGAAAAATTTGCATGGTTTTCTAAATTTCAATTATGAAAAATTTACATGGTTTTCTAAATTTCCTGTATTAAAAAGCGAATATATCAATTCATATCTTACATTTGAACACATTTTTGAATTTCCATTAGTCGTCTATGGACACGACGCATTTCTCAATCTCGAAAAATGTAGGATGGAAAAAAGATACTATCCTATAACTAAACGCAACCTTAAATATAATGGGAATGTTATATAGTTAAAGACTCAAAGCTATACTATCTTATTTTCCCTTTTAATTTATATGGTAGGATAAATTAACACACAACTTATGTTTGTATTTACTTATTTAGTGTTGATTGTGGAAATTATAACTATTTAGTGCCTTAAGCAAGTCTAATTACATAATTAGTCTATAATAATGGTATTTACCAAAGCGTGAAAGCAAAAGCATAAACTATACATAGCTTTGAGCATGTTTGCCACTGACCCTGCTTCTTAGTGAAGCAATTTTATTTGTTGGATTAAATTAAATATTCCAATATGTGGTTCCCATTCACCTTTATTAACGGCTCATAGTTTACTTTTAGGTTAGACTGTATATCTTTACATTTGTTTGCAACTTTGCATCTTTAAATTAAAAATCAAAACTAGTGTGACTAGGACTGTCTCATTATAAACTATACGGTTTTGGACATTTAAGTTTACATTTTATAATTCAAATATGTCACAATGGGATTATTAGTTAATGAGTGGATACAAAAATTGGTCTCAAAATACGGTTTCATGAGCATTTTTTATTATTGTTATTTTTTATTATTATTTTTGTATTATATGTTCTCTTGTGTACTTTATTAATGCTAAAGAAATGCAACAAACCTCAACAAATGGGCCGAAACTATGGATGGCCTTAGAAAAATGCATTGGTGTGCAAGTGCAAAGCCATGTATAAGTATGTTTAAAGTAGGAAGTGAGCCCACAATATTCTAAGTGGAGTTCTACTTTTGAAATTTTCATTTGGTTGGTGTGCAATTTTTAAAGTTTTGGAAACTATTGTAGATATTTTTTAAATTTCTAGAAACTAATCGGAGTAGTTATATTTTTATAATCGAAAGTTAGCTGATTTACACCCTCTTAGATGATGAAGAGATTTGATATCACATTTATAGAAAGTTAATGTGCTACTAGTAGTGTATGTTTTAAGTGTTCCTTTTTGAATATTGCAACATTTCAGTTTTGTAGAACATTAGGTGGGAGATCACAAATTATGGTAATTTAGAGAGGCAACGAGGGGTATTCGATCTCGTCCATTGATTTTGATAATCTACAGTTTAGATTTGCTCCACTACAACGTAAGTACATTGCATCATAAACAACATTGCATTTAACGTGCATCGTAAGTACACGATGTTATAACAACATGGCATATTACCGTTAAAAATTTGATTGCATCATAATAGTCCCGTATTTTACCCCTACAAATTTGACACGTGAATTGGCTAGCCTCTGAACCCTTCCCCTCGAAACCTGACTGACCCTGAGAACTGGACCCAACATTTTGAAGTAAACACGGTTGTCTAGTTTCATCATTTCCTACAAAATGATTTTACTGCTTTACCTGCTTCATTAATTTATATGAAAATATGATCTAACCGATAATGGAAAGGTTCTCAAAACAACAAGAAACTAAAGACGCATTTAGTTAGAGAAAAATCTATTCAATTATCTTTTTCTATTTATCTGGAGAATGAGAAGTGTTGAACTTCTCTAGAAAAAACTAGAAAACATGTTTAGTTGTAAGGGATGAAATTTCTCTTTTTCAAAGGAAATTAGAGATGAAAACTTAGAAAGCCATTAAAAATAGTTTTTAACTTTGTAATTATAAAAAGGAAAACAAGAATTTTCCTTTTCTTAATATAGTTTTTTAGAAAACTTGAATTTGAACACATTTTCTAATTTTCTTGTTTTATTAAAGAATTTTTATAGAAAATTGAGGGGTTTTATGTAACTAAACACAACCTAATACTCAAATTAAGATAGCAACTTATGGATATGATCATTATCAAATTCTTGTCCAAAATAAAAATTAAAATACAAATCTTATTGTAATTTAGTCTATTCTTATTCAAAAAGGGGAGTAATGGACTACCTCCAATAAGAGAGGTAGGAAATCCTGTGCAACTCAAAAACGACTTTGAGTAAAGCAAAAGCACGTCAATAATTCACCACTAAATAATCAATCAGTCCCTCAACTTTAACTAAAAGTAACACATTTACCTAAACAAATAACAAAAAGCCACATGTGATGGAAATCCCACTAAAATAACCTTCCTTTTCTTTTCCTATATATTACACCACCACAATTGCTCTATGTTCAGCCATATGAATTACAACAACATCAAAAAACCATAGATAGAAACCACCCTTTCAAATCTTTCGTCCGAAAGATTTGTTTTCGGTCTAAAAAACCGTAAAGGAATTGAATGGATCCTTCAAGGATACATGCGTACAAGACTCGAGCTATCAAGAAGCACAAGGGGCAACAATTGTTGAATGATCTCATCTTGTATACCTTAACCGCATTAGCATGTACCTCATTTTGTTCTAGTCCTTTGTGGTATCCTCCATTTTGTGCCACATTCAACGTCTTTTTTGTCTTTGCACTTCCAAAAGTGACTTCATTTTTCTTGACTAGCAAGGCTTTGTTTATTGTGGGCAACCTCATTGTTATCTTTCTATTAGGAGAATCTAAGTTTTTCGGCTCTAAGTCTAAGGCTTACAATGACGTTTGTCATGATAAGTATGAATTGAAGCGTATTGATGAAATTCAAGCTATCTCCCCATCACATGAACAAAATGGTATAAAAATCATCAAAAACACCCCAGAACAAGAGACGGTACTAGTGAAGGTCGTAGGATCAAAAACATGTGACGAGAATGATCATGAGGAGTTTTTTGAATTGTATAATGACGAAGAGACTTGTGAATCAGATGTTGATCAAATGGCTGGATCATCTGGTCGTGATGATGAGGATTTAAGTTGTACAAAGCATGTGTCAAAAATAGTTGAGGAAGAAAAACACGATGCCTTAGAGGGAGACGAGGGGGTGATTATGCCAACTGAAAAGTTGAACAAGTTGGTTGATGATTTTATTGCTAGAGTTAATAGACAAAGAATGCTTGAAGCTGAATTTTGTAGGGGTTAAATATGTATATAGAATGGTGGACAAGGGTGGAAAGTGCAATTTTAGATGTACTTGAGAATGCGATACGGAGTATAGTACTAATGCATTAAAAATAAAATGTTACATCTTGCAATTTGGACTTTAATAAACTCTATAAAAACTTACATATTTACTTTTCTTTTGCCATGCAAATGACAGAATTTTGAGTAAATATATAAAGTAAACAACCATAGTCCATATATAACATTTTTGCATCTTAAATCTTAAATAAATTTAATTCAGTTAAATTGATTAAAATTTAGACAAATGACATCATAATAATAATTTAAATATACAAAACTAATCTAAGATCCATAAAGTTATAAAGGATTGTAATTATTTTATTTTCTAGCATTTATGAATTACTCCAATTAAATTGAGTAACTAAATTGAATTAATGAATATATTAATTGGTAAACAAGTAAATATAATTACACGGGTACAATGCTAATAAAATATAAATTAAACGTTAAAAAAATTTAAAAAAATTCAAAAAACAAAACATAAACAAGACTTGCTGAATCGACTTACCATTACCATTGAAACTACACTTTACGTGCTCCGAATAGGGATGGTAATGGGTGAGAAAAAACCCGCAACCCGTGGGTACCTGCTCATCGTGAGGGGGTAAACCCGTCAAATTTTTACCCATGGGTGGGTTACGGGCATGAACTTCTACCCGTTGGCGGGTCACCAACGGGTCACGGGCGGGTGATGGGTATGGACTTATACCCGTGGGTAAACCCAACCCGCGTATCTACCAAACACATTATAGATACCTACAAGTTGATTTGTATAATAAATTGCATATATATGTGTATATAATAGTTAATCTGAACAATATCTAATAAAACTATTAATATAGAGATTAAAATGTATAGTTTTTATATTTCGAATAGCTAACTTATCAAATGATCAAGAAAATATTATCAAATAGATTGATAGTTATCGAACTATAAGTCCGCATGTCTTAAATTTTAACAATATAATTCTTTTAAAAATAAGATCCATTGATTTGAACATGTTTTAAAACATTTTTATACATTAAAATTATATAAAATCTCTTGATATTTTGATAAAAGGTTTATATTATATAAAACCAGCTGGTTACCCGCAACCCATGGGTATTTGCGGGTAGTCGGTACGGGTGCAAATTTAAATCTACTAGCGGGTACTCGCAGGTTTGCTAGTAAAAAAACGTGTCATAGGCGGGTGATGGGTTTAACATATCCGTACCCACGACCCGCGGGCGGCATCCCTAACTACGAATAAATTATTTGGTGGGGTTGTTCACAAATTTTAAGAGTAAGAAAAAGTGAAAAACACATGGGGTTGTTTTAGTAATTTCGAACGATTACACGATAATAGAATAAACAATATTAACATCTCACGCATCCAACTTTTGTCATGTATCATGGGAATGACATGGACAATATTTAGTTACCGATCACTACCTATAGACTTCTTAATATGTTGCTGGTTTAATAAATCACATATATCTTGATTTATACATGTTCACATTTAGTTTTATCAAATTAGAAGAGGCCATGAATATGATATACAAGATGTTAAATGTCATTTATCTTCTTGTTTCATTCATTATGCTTGTCATCTTGGTTCCCACAATTTGGTTGTATAACCTCTTGAGGTTTTGCTTCAAATCTTTGTATCCTGAATCGCTTGCGGGAAAAGTTATACTGATTACTGGAGCATCAGCTGGCATTGGTGAGGTAATATCTATTCAGATTCATATCTATACTCGTGTTTGTTATGGTTATGATAGGACTGTAAATGAGTCGATATAGCTCACGAACTACTCAAGTTTGACTCGCTAAAAATTCGATACGAGCTCGAGACCTAGCTTGAACATAAATTTGAGCTCGTTTAATAAACGAGCTCGAGCTTCTTATATCGAGCCCTGATAAGCTTGCGAGCCTAAACGAACTTTTCATTTATATACATTAATAAATCTTTATATAACGATATAATACATGATTATATAATATAATAGTAATAATCTACCGATATTATATTTAAAGAATAACAATAAATCGTATTATATATATAGCTATAAAAAGACAAAAACTAAAAAAATATTATTATGGAATAAACGAGCTGAGACCGAGCCGAGCTCGAACTTATATAATATAAAACGAGTCGAGCTTATATAATATAAAACGAGCTGATCTTGAGCTTTATATACTAGGCTCGAAACGAGCCGAGCTTGAGCTTAGGCAATTTCGGGCTCGGCTATGATCGTTTACAGCCCTAGGTTATGGCATAGAGCGTGTGCTTATGATCGTTTCATTTGCAATTTTCAAAGCATATGGCAATTGAGTTTGCGAAAGAAGGGGCGTGTTTGGCATTAGTTGCTAGACGAGAAGAGCAACTTCGTTTGGTTGCCGAATGTGCAAAGGCAACGGGATCACCGGATGTGATAGTCATACCCGCGGATGTATCAAAGCTTGAGGATTGTAGTACTTTGGTTGATGAAACTATCAATCATTTTGGTAAATGTAAGTCCACCATGTTCATATTTATTAGTAATTTCCTCATTCCAACTATAAAAATTGTCAATTTGTTCATTAACTCCCTACTAATTAACAACCCTCAAACGAATTATTTCATATTTTGTTAAGAAAGCACTACTGATTTAGCTATAAACTTATTCATTTGGCCAATTTTGGTTTTCGATCTTGTGACAGTGGATTACCTTGTAAACAATGCTGCCGTTGCATCGTTTGGTTTATTTGAAAACCAAACTCGTGTATCCGATAATGTCCCAGTTATGGTATCGATCTATCTCTAACTTGATCTCGTGTACTTATTTTACAAATTTCATAAACTCAAAATAGTTCAAAGAACAAATCTTGTTTTGTTGAAGATTTTGGTTGTTAGCATCATCCATATTCATTATGTTTCCGTATAACTTTGTTTGATTGTAAATCAGGACGTAAACTTTTGGGGGTCAGTTTATACCACACATTTTGCACTTCCGCATTTAAAGGAGAACAAAGGAAAAATAATTGTGATTTGTTCTTGTGGGAGTTGGTTTGGGTCTCCAAGAGTAAGCCTCTATAATGTGAGTACATCCAAACATTCCGTTCGGCGCTTTTAGATATGTTTATTTCGTCTTTCTTCGAGTAATAATAATAGAAAGATTTCTTAAAACAGGCAAGTAAAGCGGCACTGTTAAGTTTCTTTGAAACATTGAAAATTGAGGTTAATTCTGATATTGATGTGACGATAGTAACTCCTGGAATAGTCGAGACGAGATTAAGCAACCAGAATTGGTTAAGGGAGGTACTATATCTATCATTTATCACTTCCTTTGATCAATTTATTAGTTAGTAGACAAACTTCAATGTTGCTTTGATTTCTCAATTTGTATCCTACTAATAGGCACATGCGTTGTGGATACCAAGACTAACGCCTGAAACATGTGCCAAAGAAATTGTGAAGAGCACCAAACGCGGAGATAAAACTTTAACAGTTCCTTCATGGATGAAGATGACATTCTTGTGGAAGATGTTGTGTCCCGAGATTTTCAACCCGATTACCTCCTTTTTGTTCATATCATGGCCAAAGATTTTGTCAAAGAAAACCCAAATCCGTTGACACGAAACTAGTTCACCCTATTAGGAAAAAGACCTATAAATAAGTCATGTTCACCATTGTTTTAGTAATAAACACTACTTGAGCTTGATTATGTGACTGGTTAACAGAAATAAAGTAAATGAATTCTCACAACGTATACCATTCATTGATTATGCGATGAAATTATAAATAAAGCTCAATAAGGCCCATTGGGCTTTCTCCTCTCTATAACACATTAACACATACACATAAAGATAAAGGCACCTTCATATGGTTTTCCAAATTCATGGGCTCAAATAAATAACTAAAAACTATATGGATCAAACACATAACATATACTCCGTATTAGGTTTTGATAGGAAAAGGACATGATCCTATATTGCCATCTATCTTATCGGTGTTTCATAGACTAGCTATTCCTGTTGTAACCCGTGGTTTAAACGATTTGATAGGTCTGGTTTACCCATGTATAGAATTTACTCGCTCTAAATGTTGCTTACTTGTTAACATCAAGGTGGAACGGGTCAAGGCGTCAAGCTACCGGGTACAAATTGAAAACATTTTATGTTGTTTTGATGGTATGAGAAGCATAATTCAAAAATTAGATTGTAACTTTAAGTCTTAATTGAGTCATATATATTAATTTGTGATTATATATAAATATAATTTGTGATAATACGTGGAGTATAATGATTGGTTTATGATGTGAGAATCGTTGATGTTTAAAGACTTTTTCTTTGGTGTTGATATTTACACTATGAATTTTTATAAATCTACTATAACGGTACATTAAGTACCTGTACATTACACACAAGTGATGTACATTTATAGTCAATTTATCAAAACATATGGTGGAAATATCACTTGACTTTTTTTCTAAGTCAAGTTGTCTTGCCCCATTAATATGATTATAAAGATACATACTCGTAATTAAATACATCATAATTATCGTTTTATTTTTTCTTAATATTTATCTACAAAATTATCCCACATAATCATCTAATTAAATAACTTTCCCTCGACTTATAAATATTACTCCCTCTGTCACATTACAAATGTCCACTATTGACTTTTGAAAGTCTTTATTTTACAACTTTGACCATAAATATTTTTGTTTGTGTTATATAATATTTCATGCAAAATATATGAATGAATTTGGTTTTAAATATATTTTCAATGATATAATTTTCATCAAGTATTATATAACACAAATAAAAATATTTAAGGTCAAAGTTGAAAAATAAAGACTTCAAAAAGTCAATAGTGGACATTTATAATGGGACGGAGGGAGTATCAATCATCAATAGTCTCTACAATGATACACTAATCATTCCAATGTACGTACTCATACTCCATCCGTTCTAATTTAATTGTCCTCAGACAGGAAACACGCAGATTAAGATAAACACAATAATTACCACCTACTTTTTACACAATGACAATCTTACCTCTAACCAATATATTTGAACTTCTTTTCACTTTTGTAATTTAATTTTTTTTAGTAGGGACAATATAGTAAATGAAAACATATTTCCTTTCTATATTTGGTAGTGGACAATCAATTAAATCGGGACGTAGGGAGTATTATTTTTAAATTTTAAGAAATGTAAATACTCACGAACACTAGCACACATATTTATACTACTATAATACATTTAACACTCTTTTTTCACAAAAAAAATAAAACTAAGTAAAGTGACTCTCACTTACTACTTATTCTCCAATAACTACGTTTTTCATCAATCAAATATTAAATCTACCTACTAAAGTATTTTTTGATTGGTTAAATATCAAAGTGAACACTTATAATGGGACATCCCAAAATAGTAATATGGACATTTTAAATGGGACGGACGAACTACAATATATTTTTATTTAAAATATTCATTCGCACCTCTACACATTGTTACTACTTTCACCGTTGTATTGCGCGGGTATAATGATAATATATATTTATTGGTTTTAGGACTTGAACCCAACCTTATAGTTGAAATGACACAATTATACCGACCATTTGAAATCCTTGCTCATACTACCTACTCATTCTACATCAAAGTTTCTTTCTATGCATGTACTCGTTTAATTTGATTATGACCGTTAACTATTGCAATTAATGACTTTTAATTGCACTTATGGATTCGTAGTTTTCTAGACCATACTACACATGATATTGGTACTCGTTTAATCTAAAAAAACACATGCGTGTTTTGGCACTTTTCAAAATATTACATGATAATTAGAAAACAGTATTCGTCACATAATCAAGTTTTGGCTTGAATCATGGGCATGACATTGGCAATGTTAATTACAATATTTATTACAACCAACAAATCTCGTTGGCTTAATTAATAAATCCCATCTCAATCTATAAGCTCGATCACTTATAGTTGAATTTGTTTTCCTAATATTTCATAAAAGGCCATAAACACGAAACACATATGTGAAAGAGCAATCGATGGATACCGTTCACAAGATTTTAAACGTTGTTTTTCCTATAATTTCGACCATATTGTTTATCTTCTTGGTGCCTGCATTTTGGTTTTTCAATCTCTTGAGGTTTTGGTTCAAAAGTACGCATCCTGAAGACCTATCGGGAAAAGTTATACTCATTACCGGAGCTTCAGCTGGTATCGGTGAGGTAACATATTAATTTATTTATACTAATATATATCGAAATTACTTATATATGATTAGTTATCGTTATAATGATCCTTTAATTGGTATTTGTTGAAGCAATTGGCTATTGAGTTCGCAAAAGAAGGGGCATGTTTGGCCTTAGTTGCAAGACGAAAGAAACAACTTCAAGCGGTAGCTGAAACTGCGAAAGCAACGGGCTCGCCTGATGTAATTGTGATACCCGCAGATGTTTCCAAAGTTGACGAGTGTAATAGATTTGTTGATCAAACGATCAAACATTTTGGTAAATGTAAGTCTACGGTCTACCATCTTAACCTCATACTTAACTTCATACTTATTTAACTTCACATTGCAAGAAATAAAACAAATACTAGTACTATTCTTGTTTTGTTCATTTACTATTTTTGTTTGTATCAAAAATAAGTATATAAAATCACTAATTGTGAAATTTACCCTATTTAAGACTCTTAGTTAATATCTCATCTCTTATTAATTTAAGTCAATTTTTTCTTGAATATATATACAAGGATAATAAGTGACATTACTTATTCGAATTTAAACCAAATATAATTTGTTAGGAAATCACGAAATTGAGACACACCGAGTACTTTGTTTCTAGAAAATAAAATTAATCGACATGAAAAATAAAAAAAAATATGTAGCCTCGCGTTGGTAAAGTTAATTGTTTAATACTCCATCTGTCACAAAATAAGTGTCATAAATCAGATTTTGAAATTTTTTTTTCTTCAACTTTGACCTTGAATAATTTTGTTTGTGTTATATATTACTTTATGAAAATCATACAAATGAAAATACATTTAAAATATAATTCATTCATATATTTTGCATCACGTATTATATAACACAAATAAAAATATTTAATGTCAAAGTTGAAAAAGAAAGACTCAAAAAGTCAAAATAGAACACTTAATTTGGGATGAAGAGAGTACGACTCTGGAGTTTGTTTTTGTTAGAGTATACAATACAAATATATTCAAATTGTCGCACAATTACGGAAACATATAAACACGTATATATAATTAGTTAAGATAGATTTGTACCTTTAGCAAAGCTTCAATAAACTATAATTAAATAGTTGAGGGTTTAAAGTAAAACTCATCTACGATCACACACACGACGACCGCTCAATAGGTATGCTAGTACTCCGTTCTTGTAGTTGGTCAAACCACACAAAAAGACAAAAAATGTAAAAAAAACCCCTTGGGTTTACTTTTCGTACGAAATCAAGAGAGAGAGGAGAAAAAAAATATTTCATTTTTCAGAGTTAATTACCTCGGGTTTATTTCAAACCCATTGGCCGGCCTCTTAGGGTTTTCTGGAATGTCCAGAATTCTCCAAGTTTACTAATTATATTTAAGCCCCTCTCATTTTAATAAACGTTCAACTAATATTTTAATAAACGTTTATTAATTATTTCGTGAACGGATCAATTAATATATCTCACATTTATATTAATTAATTATATTGAGCATACGTGTCAATACGTGTGACCTCGTAGGCTTAAACATTTTCCAAACATGCGTTTATTTATTACGTGGTCATATCCCAACAGCTTTGATATCAAGATGATTTTCAAATCTCATTGAGAACATGTCCGAATGTAAGCAGAAAAATAAGCTTTAGTGATGAATTCTCGACGATCACGCAATTTAATTCTTATTCTTACAAGTAATAAAACATGAATTGGCAGTCAAATAATATGACACAGTAATTGGTTAGATTTTTAATACATATTAGAGCGAGTAGAATTAAGATGATGGATTTAATATCTTAAGCTTTCGAAAGAATTAAGTTAGATTTAAGACACAATCAACCAATTTAAGGTAAACCTAATCCAAATCAATATATATATTATATATATATATATATATATATATATATATATATATATGATGAAGATGTAGTCAAAAGTCACATTATATATATGATGTTCGAGGATATGAAATAATTCTATCTTTATTTTAATTTTTTGAACATTCATACTAGTATTATATTAGTTATAACTTTTTGAACATCCATATCCATACTAGTATTATATGTGTGTTGAAATCTATGTGTATTATTTGTGGAGCAGTGGATTACCTGGTAAACAATGCTGCCATCGGTACATTCGGTTTCTTTGAAGACCAAACTTATCTCCCCTATCATGCTTCCGTCATGGTACGTATTATATACTTTTAGCAAACTAAAAAATTTGCCCCATTTTGTAACTTTTATAAAAATAAAAAAAAGTTGCCACCCATTAACGAAATGCCCCACCCGCGGGCAACAAGCAAATTGCTAGTTGCATACCCGGGGAGCGCGAATTGCTGTTCAAAGACACGAGGTCGTGGTCAAGATTTGCAGGTTATATGTCTGATTTGCAATTGGTTTAAGCTTTTCGGAAAAAAGTGTCTTATCTTTATTATTTTTGGATAAGATTTCATGAGATTTTCAGAATTCTAACAGATAAGAAATTATTCGATAAAACTGAAATCACACGCAAATTGGACACATGACCCGTAAATCCAGCCACAACCTCGTATCCTTGGACATGCAAAGTCTTGTTCCTCGTGAGTGAGGCATTTCAGCAAAAGATAAATATAATTTGTAAATACGGAGTATAAATTAAAGTTTCGCTAATTTCAGGACATAAACTTTTGGGGTTCTGTTTATTCTACACATTCGGCACTTCCTCATATACAAAAGAACAAAGGAAAAATAATCGCGATTTGTTCTTGTGGGAGTTGGTTTGCAACCCCAAGAGTAAGCATCTATAATGTAAGCTCACCTCCCTTAATTATCTATTATATATTATCTACTAATATCAATTGATTGACTACTATGAATAGTAACTTTCGTCTTTTATGTTTTTCTAAATTCTATGTATGTTTAAGTAATTATAATAAATGATACTAGTATATAGTAAGTTGAAGAATATGTAAAGTGACAAAGTCATTGTAAGTCAAGTTTGTAATCTACCCATCTATTGTTCGAGTTCAATCATAACCCTTTATTTTATATTTTTCAAGACCTTTTTTTTTTTTACTTTTTCTTTGTATATTGTGTTTCTAACTAATATTAAAAAAGAAATGTTATGGTGTACATCTTTTTACTTGATGGAAAACAATATGTATATATAATTTAAATATATATTCGAATCTATATTATAATTGAGTATGCATTTCATTATTTTTTCTATATAATAATTAACATATGAATGTTATGGTATATAGATTTTTACTTTATGGAAAACATTATATACATATATAATTAAAAATATACTTTCGAATCTATACTATTTATGGGTTTGCGTTTCACATTAATCCCGTGAGGGCAGTTGAGTTGCTGATGGCTCGATTGTTACAAAGCGGACAATATCTTCGTGGTGATGTTACTCTTGCAAGGCGGCACTGCCGCATTTAGCTTCTGCTGCCGTTGCGCCCTTGCATCAACTGGTATCAGAACTAGGCATCGCACCGATGTGGGAGGGGGGATTGTTGGGTTAACCTTCTCCTACCCCCAACTTGTCCCACATCGGTTGGAGGTGGAATTGTTGCCTTCCTTATAAGAGGATGGATACCACTTCCTCACAAGACGCGTTTTAAACCCGTGAGGGCAGTTGAGTCGCTGTTCCAAAGCAGACAATATCTTCGTGGCGATGTTGCTCTTGCAAGGCGGCACTGTCGCATTTAGCTTCTGCTGTCGTTGCGCCCTTACATCAACACCTAAATGATTAATAATAATAATATTAATATCACCTCTTATTGTTATTACCAAAATGGTGTCACGTACACTTACAGGCAAGTAAAGCAGCGGTGTTAAGTTTCTTCGAAACATTGCGAATGGAGGTTGGCTCAGACGTTGATATATCAGTCGTAACTCCAGGAATGGTCGACACCAGCTTAGCCAATAAGAAATGGTTAGAAGAGGTACTTAAGTACTATTTCATAATTAACCTTTGTTTTTATTCTTCGATTCTTCCTAATGGTTTTATACATAGCTTTGTTATATTTTGATTTCTCAATTCGAATTGTAACAGGGAAACGCAATGTGGATACCACGGATATCAGCTAAAACTTGTGCTAAGGCCGTTGTTGATAGTACCAAAAGAGGTGAGAAATATTTAACAGTGCCTTCATGGATGGATACGGTTTTATTGTGGAAGATGTTTTGCCCACAGATTACCAACTCGATTATGAACTTTGTGTTCGTTTTGTGGCCCAAGATTTCGCTCAAGAAAACCAAAGTTAACAACCCATAATGACGTTAATTCGATCAGCCCATTGATCGATAATAACAAGTAGTAACAAGCAAGTGATTTCATGAATCCATAAAGACTTGTAATTAGTCCCTGTGTTCTCTAAAAAGATAAGGCCAGATCGACTGCCGTGTTTTATTGATTATGATCTGATAGAACTTTACCTCAACGTACAGATATCAAATGTGAAAATAATTGGCCTTTGAGCTCAATAATCATCATGTTTAATTGTCTCTTGATGAACTTATTGAATAATATATTAGATTATTAGTTGAGTACGTACTTTATATCTATATATTTTTTGCATATAATTGTACGTACGTGTTTTAATTCAAATCTAATATATTCAGCTGTAAATCAAACGACCAAACATTTTGGTTAACGTAAGTCTACCGTCTACACCATCGTAACTTCATACTTCTTTAAGTTCCACATTGCAAGAAATTAATTAAAACAAATACTGCCAGAATTTTTGGTCGCCTCGAAAAGAATAAGTATATAATAAAATCATCATTAAATTACGAAATCTACCCTCATTATAAACTCTTAGATAGTACCTTATTTCTTCATAAATTATTCAAAGTCAAATTTGTTTAATTTTATAGGTAAAGGTGACATTACTTATTCTATCTTAAATTGAAAATATTAATTCGTATGGGAACAACATAATTGAGACTGATCGATTGAGTACCTTGTTTCTAAATAATATAATTTATTGATATGAACAAAATACATGTAGCATCTAATTAAGCATCGTGTTGGTGAGGTTAAGTGTTTAATACAGATGATTTTCAAACCACATTGATCGAGAACATGTATGTTCGAAGATAAGCAAAAAAATAAGCTCTAGTTTTGAAGGCTTATTGCAAGTGTCAAATGTCATGTCTATGTCTCTATTCTTAATCATGAAGAACTCTCGTGCTTCACGCAATTGATTTCTTACAAGTAATAAAACATGAATTGAACGTTGAATAATAATGGTTGGATATTTACTTATTATTTATACATTTATACAAATTAAAACAAGTAGAATTAGGTTGCGTTGTATCATCTAATTACGATCTAGATTTAGTATCTTAAGCTTTGGAAAAAAATTAGTCATCTAAATCGCACTAGAGTTAAAACATAATTAAGTAATTAACCAATGTTAATTAAGTAAATCTAATCCAAATCCAACCCAAATGTATATACTCATATCATATGATGATGAAGATGCATGATTATATAGTCAAAAGTCGATCAGTTGATATGATGTTTGAGGATATGATTGTCTTCATTATAATGTTTTAGTTAAACATTCATAATATGAATATATGATATAATTTTGAAATGTGTATGATTTGTGGTGGCAATGGATTATCTGATCAATAGATAAATAATGTTGCTATCGGTACATTTAGTTTCTTGGAAAATCAAACCTATCTCCCCTATCATGGATATTTATTTATTGATTAGGATATTAAAATATTTAACTTCATTTTATATATATATATATATATATATATATATATATATATATATATATATATATATATTTACCACTAAAAACTTTCTTCCGAAATGTCCCACTTGCGTGCATCAACTAAATTGTGAGTTCGGCACACAAAATTACAATCTGCGAGTTGCGTACCTGGGATTGTGACTTGTGTGTCCGAGGACACGGGGTCAAGGTCAAGATTTGTGAGTTACATATCCAATTTGCAAGTGACCTCAATTTTTTGGAAAAAAAAAAATGTCTTATCTTCATTCATTTTGGATAAGAATTTCTTCTGAGGTTTTCGAGATTATTAAAAATTTTGAAAATCTTGAAAAATCTTATCTGACGAATAATAATAAGACACTTTTTTTATATAAAATTGATATCACCCTCAAATCGGACACATAACCTACAAATGTTGCCACAACCTCGTGTCTTCATACATGCAATGTCTTGTTAAGCGAGTGGGGCATTTGGGCAAAAAATAAATATTTTTTATAAAATACGGAGTATAAATTAATGTTTTACTGATTGATTTCAGGACATAAACTTCTGGGGTTCCGTTTATTCACATTCGACACTTTTTCATTTACGAAAGAACAAGGGAAAAATTATCACGATTTGTTCTTGTGGGAGTTGGTTTGCAACCCGAAGAGTAAACATCTATAATGTAAGCTCACTTCCATTAATTGTGGTCATTTAAACCTAGATACTACTTCCTACGTCCCGATTTAATAGCCCAGTATTTCATTCTGGGTTGTCCCAAATTGATTGTCCACTACCGAATATAGAAAGGAAATATGATTCCATTCACTATATTGTCCCTACTAAAAAAATTAAATTACAAAGTGAAAGGAAGTTCAAATTAATTGGTTAGGGGTAAAATTGTCATTGTGCAAAAAGTAGGTAGTAATTATTATGTTTATCTTAAACTGCGTATTTTCTAGTCTAGAGACAATTAAATTGGGACGGAGGGAGTAATAATTAAAATAATAATAACACCTCTTATTGTTACTCCTTCCATCCCATCGGGCTCAGCTCTCGAGTTTTTGAGTGAAAGAAGAGAATAGAAAAAGGCTAAAAAATGATAGAAAAGAAATGGGAGAAATAATATTCACGTGTTCCTGAGTTGAAAAGAATTGAAAAAAAGAGAAATGAAATTTATATGGATTCGTGTTCCTGAGTTGGAGAGAAATGGATGGAAGTTTCATTTTATAACTTATTTGATCTTTCATTTTTTCCCACTTTTGGAGAGAAAAGAATCTCAAATCCTCCTTCAATTCCACTTCTCTTCTCTTCTCTCCGTAAGCAAAACTTTGTAACACAAGGTGATTCACATTTCTTTCAGCTTCTTTTCTCTTCTTCTGAAAAAACAACCCGGGAGCAGGAAGTGTCCACTATTTTCAGGTCTCTAAACTAAGTATCAACTTCCATGTTTTAATAAATCGAAAAAGAATTTAGTGGGTAGATATGTTATATAATTGATAAAAAGTGAAGTTAGTAAATACTACTAAAACTGTGTATAAAGTCAAAGTGAACACTTTGAATAAGACATAATGAATATTATAATTAAAAATGGTGTCACATATACTTACAGACAAGTAAAGCAGCGGTGCTAAATTTCTTTGAAACGTTGCGAATGGAGGTCGGTACGGACGTTTATATATATGAGTCGTAACTCCAGGAATGGTCGACACCCGCTTAGCCAACAAGAAATGGTTAGAAGAGGGACGTACGTACTATTTGTTTAAACTTCTTTTTTATTCGATTCTTCTTAATGGTTTTGTAACTTTATTAATTTGATTTCTCAATTCCTATCGTAACATGGAAACACAGTGGATACCAAAGATATCAGCTAAAACTTGTGCTAAGGCCGTGGTTGATAGTACTAAAAGAGGCAGAAAATAATTAGCAGTGCCTTAGCTTCACGGATAGATACCGTTTTGTTATGGAATATGTTTGCCCCAAAGATTACCAACTCGATTATGAACTTTGTATTCGTGTTATGGCCCAAGATTTCGCTCAAGAAAACCAAAATACATAACTCATAATGACGTTAATTCAGCCTATTGAATTATAACTAGTAGGTATAAGTGATTTCGTGAATGAATTAAGACTTGTAATCAGTCCCTGTTCGTATATGTGTTCTCTTAATAGATACGGCGCATGACTATCATGTTTTCTTATTGATTATGAATAATGATAGACCTTTACTACAATACATATCAAATGTGAAAGTAATTGGCCTTTGAGCTCGATCAATAATCATTATCTTTAATTTTCTCTTGATGAACCATTGAATAATATATTTGTTGAATTTATATATCTAAACAATTTTTGGCATATTATTGTGTTTTAATTCAAAACTATTTCATTTAGTTGTAAATCAACGTATAACTCATTCAAGCTTTTGTAAATCGAACTTCATTAATTAGATGATAATTCTACTTTATATGTATGTCAAAAAGAAACTCTTGATTTATATATATATATATATATATATATATATATATATATATATATATATATATATATATATATATATAATATTATTGTTATCCTTAATTATCATCTTCATTCAACTAAAACAACAAAATATGAAGAAATTAGGTTTACATAAATACTATAGGCTAGCTAGCTTTACTAACTAGTCACACACACATATATATACACAAAGTTAATTCATCTTAACCAACCTTGAAGGTGTTAGAACTTCATAACTATCGTACCCTTTGACCAGCCGTTGACTAGGACTAAACGGACTAAGCATCAATCCGTATCCAAATCGGCACCCGTGGGGCTCCATATCTTCTTTAGCCTCCATTTCCGTCACAACCCTATAAAAAAGATCCACATCACATGGAAGTAGTATCGGTCCAGGTGTATTATACCCGTACTCGATCTCAGCATCTTCTAAAAGCATTCGAAACAAAGGATGGTTTGCATACTTTGTTTTAACGGCAAACCATTGTTTCTCGGGTCCTACATACACCGGAAAAAACCCTTCCGGTGCAACCCTCTTCTTGTTAGAGCACGAAATGGATCGACACCGGTCCCATGTCTTGATTAAAAAGTTCTTTTTTCCTGAATTAAACTTCTTCGGTGATGACATGATCATATATATGTCTTTCAATTAGGGAACTATGTAAAGAAATAAAAACAAATTTAGGGTTTGTATTATTGTATATTGATCATGTTTGTGTTGAAAATTATAGGTGTGAATTGAACATGGACATATAATTAATGTGTGTGATTTAAGAAAAGTGGTTTAGTTGTGTTTTGTTTTTGAAGTTTTGAGATGAAAGGATATGAAGCTTGAAGATGCGGCTGTGTTTATGTATGAGTATTTATATATGTTTACATGCATCTAGATAGATTAAATGAAACTAGAACAATACTCATACTAGTCTTCCTATCGATAGCATATTAGTTCATTTATCACTTAAGTTTATTTTATACACGTTCAAAGTTAGCTGAGTAATAGTTTTAAGAATTAATGGAAAAACATGTTCAAATATCAGAAGATTTTATATGATTTAATATAAAAAAGTTTTAAAACATGTTTAAATCAATAGATAGTATTTTTAAACAAATTAAATTGAAAAAATTTAAGACATGCGAACTAATACTTCGATAACTATTAATTTATTTGATAATTTTTCTTCATCATGGAGTTACATTTTTTTTAACCGAAATTGATTATGATATATTAACTTATATTACATAATTGCATTAGTAAAGTTTTAAAGATGAGTTATAAAACAAATAGGTAAAATAAGTCATTTGTTAGTTCTCCTTTTAAGACTATGGCCTAAATTTTTTATTATATAGTATAGATAAGTAAGAAGATTACGACTTTTAGATAGTAACTATTATTTAAGTAGGCGATAATTTCGAATTGTAGTATTATTATTATATATATATATCCATACTTCTTACTTGCCTTCAATTTTACAATAACGTGGTCTCAACTAGCTAGCTAGGGTATCCACTATTACTCGTAATTACTTAGAGGTTATAAATTTGATTCTTGAATTGACTTCTTATAGAAATGTGTCCTTCTGTTATATTTTAATTCTATTATAATCGATTAATCAGTAGTTCATATAGAGGTTGGTACTATCAAGTAAGAAAGACATACATTTCTTTATTTATATTTTTTTGTTACAAAACATATTTTCTTTTAGATTTGAATTCAGATAGGATGGTGGCTTACAAAGGACATAACGAGAAAATTCTACATCATATAACTTAACAACATTACATTTTAATAATAATTGCATCTTAATAATTAACACTGCATCATAATGGATCTGAACCTAGCTTATTACAAATTTATCATATTGTGTTGTGTTGTGTGCTTAGCTCTCTAATATGCGACCATTCTGATATAATGGTTTTTTACTATTTTCTCAAGTAGATAAAGCTGCATAGCTTCACGTGTTTAAAAATTAATAGTATAAGATTTCTGACGAATAAATCATGTATGCTTGTTATAATATACAATATAAAAATACACTCTCCGTCCCAATTTTGTTGTTCACGGACAAAAACCACGCAGTTTAAGAAAAGTGCACTAGTCGTACTATACAACCAATAAATTTAACCTCTCACCACATTCAAACATTCAAATGTTTTAATTCGTTAAAAGTACAAAATTGACAATAAAATTGGAAAATATTTCAAAATGGAAAGATGGACAATAAATTTGGAATGGATGGAGTATAAAGTAACGGTTTGCGTGACACAAGAAAACCAATTGACGTACGTCATAATTAAGACATATGCCCTGATTAAAAGACAAAATTAAAAAAATTAGATAGTCAAAGACAAGACGCCAAAGTATTACTATATCGGTATATCCTTTGACAAGTAGCTACAAGTTTGAATCTGTTGTCCAGTCCCACGACATTAACAATATTATGAACACAATTAATATGCATAAAAGAAAAAAGCATGTGATTTGATTACATGCTTTATATTATTAGCTTAATTCTCAATCAATTGCGTTATGTTTAGTCCTATAATTAATATTATTATGGGAAAAATAATATATATATATATATATATATATATATATATATATATATATATAGAAATTGATAAAAAAAAGCCCTAAGAACTTTGGATAAAGGATTTAAAAAAAATATTAATTCAAATAATTAGATAAGAATCGTCTATGAACTGACATATGCAAATTTTTCAAAAAAAATAGAAAGTTACATTTTATAAAAAACAAAGTCAATAGAAGTTGGAAGAGAAAAACGTGGGAGTATGGGTGATGTATTTTCAATATTTGATTTTTTTTAAAGACAAACAAAATCCTTATCCAAGGCCTTTAGGGCTTCTTTTATCAATTCCATGTATATATATATATATATAGGGTAAGGTTCCAATGAGAACACTTTAAAAATAAGAACGGTAAGAACACTTCATAAATGCATAATTAGCCAACAAAATCATTAAATTCACACTCATACATCTCAAATATATGTATAAAAATTGATTATAATAGATGCGAACTTTCGAAAATACACAAAAATCGAAAAAACGATTGATGCACAATTATAGAGATAATCGTGCATCAATCGTTCTTTTTGATTTTTGTGCATTTTTAGAAGTGTGCATTTATTTTTCTTTGCATATTTGAGATGTATAATTGTAAATCTAATGATTTTTGTTGGCTAGTTGTGCATTTATGAGGTGTTCTCACCGTTCTTATTTTTGAAGTGTTCTCATTTGATCCAAACTCTATATATACACACACACACACACTATACAATCGAGTTTGGATTCCTGTGTATATATTAATTTAATATTATGACATAACTACATTATAACCTGCGAACTTGCAAGCTATCACATAATTTTTTTATACAAATTTTATACGAGTATTATATTTTTATTACTATGCAATTTTTAGTTAACATATTTATATGGCTAACATTGTATAAATACTTTTAATTGGAAAGAAAGACGTATATGTATTAAGTTTATTAAATATGATTAAATTAATTGTTTATTTGTTAATAAGTACATATTGTAAATCTCTATGATAGTAAAATACCTTTTTAGGTACTCATATTTTTATCTTTTATTTCATTAATATAAGGTATCTTAATTTTTTCTTACCACAAGAATGGTATATTTTATTATAATCCTCTTTTTTCGTTAATGCATGACATCAAATCAAATTTTCTTTATAACGTGAAAAATAAAAACTTGAAAACCTAATATTTTCAAGCTTATAAAAACTATTCTTTCACATATCTTCAATCAGAACTTATATATAGAAAATAGTTTATAAGAATTGATCAACACCACTTGGTACGTACCATGAGTATGTGATAAATAGAAATATGAAATACTAAAATTTTGATAAGTAATATAAGATGATGTTGCAGAGTAAATGAGTTATATGTTGTATTTGTTTAAGAAATATCATAAAATGATCCGTCACGACAATATTATGATTTTATTCACGGACTATACACTCATATTTGAAATAAACTAATGTTTCGTTTTATCTTAACAAAAGTTAAAATGCAACTCTTTTACTGTACAAGGGCATTTTACGTTTTTTATTATCGAGTTATTTGGTATATTAGAATTTTTTTTCTTTTTATAGTGTTGCCATATAATTTGGATCATTGAGATAATAAGGCTAGCCAGTAGCCATATATAATAACAATGTTCATAATTCACAAAAAGATAGAACCCCGCAAGGTGAGCATCAACACCGAAAAAATCACATGTTCACAAATCATCCACATATACCAAAGCATGGATACCCGTGACCTATAGGTCACATATGGGGGTCTGAGATTTATAAAAAAAATGAACAACTAACCAAATCAAAATTATAAATATTACATTTGAGGTAGAAAGTTGAAAGCGACATGTAAGTTTTTGACTGACACGTCATCATTTTTGAACTTAAATCGGTCAAAAAAAATTTGTTACCTAAATCGACACCAAGTTTGAAAGTTTGTTACCTATCAGAGTAATAAATTGGGTTTAGCCCTAACTCAGTAAAAAAAAGGTAAAGTTCATTACCTATCTGCGTCATTAACCTTTTATATAATGAATTTGTAGGATAGATTGTATAACTACGCACCTATTGGAAAACCAAAAAAAATCTTCGCTTCTTTTAAAATTCTCTCTAAAAAAAAGTTCTTAGTGTATATCATGATCTTTCACAACTAGTAGTTAGTAGTATTATACTATGTTTTGGTTTGTTGCAAAAAAAAATGGCTATTTGCGTAAAGCGGGGTTACCTCCTCATGCAATGGCAGGTACGTTATTTATCCCTAAGAACACAAGGTGTGCTATGACGTGGCGTTAATGTTCTTGGATGAGAACACCAGGCCACGACGTTCTCTCATACCGTGTCAGTGTTCTCACCGGTGTTCTCGTCATTTTTTTCCTCCAGCGTTCGTAGCAAGACTTTAAAACCATTCAATGTTCTCAATTTTTTATTGGTTTTTTGTTCTGTCTGATAGGTCACGAGCATACATAAAATTTTTTTATCTTCAAGTGTTTAACTAAATGTGAGAGAAGAATATGCATGAAGAATATACATAAAAAATTGTGTGTTTAAATTATGTTTCTCACATTTTAGGACTTTACTTTTTTTAATTTGTTTTAATGAATAAATTGTGATTTATTTAATTTATTTGTTTGTTATATATTAATTTATACAATAATCTTTATTAAAAATTCAAATAAAACAAATAATAAAAAACTCCAGAACACTGTCCAGAACACTGAGAATTGAATTTCACCACACCACAAAATCCTCACTTCCAATATTCTCCAAAACACTGTTCCGGAATACAGACACCACACCCTATGCTCTAAAGAATCTTGTACTCCATTATACTCTAAATTTTAAAATTTAAACAAATCGTATATATATATGCATCCACATAGCTAGGTTTGTATGGGTCAAGATCTAACGACGATCAGACACCGCATTGGTGTTTAGTGTTGTGAATTACTTCCTAATCGTGTAACATTCTTAATGGCCCCACAAATGAAGCAGGAAAACCCATTGTACAGGTGAACCCAAACTACAGGGTGGATTATCAACAGGGGACCTCATTGACAGGGAAACATGTGAGCAGGGAGTTCCACTGACAGGAGAGCTTATTATGCAAAGCCTAATTAACAGGAGGACCAACTCACAAAGCCCAAGCAAAATGGTACAAGCCCATCTAGATAACGTCCTTGTCTTCTGTTATGAGACAACCTTATAACGGATTCCACCTACGTTAGTGGTGGTCTCCCTGGTGGCCGACAAAGATCCCCATCCAGCCACACCATTGGTCCACGTCACCATTGTGGACCCACAAATAGGAAGTATCAATCACAACCGTACGATTAGTACCACCGAGATGATGAGCTAACCGTACAATGAACAGTACCACCAGATGGTGATTCTGCCGTACGATTAAATCCATGAGATGGTGACTCAACCGTACGATGAATAGTACCCATCAAGATGGTGAGTTAACCGTACGATCAAAACTATGAGATGATGACACGTGGCAAACTTTCTCACCAAGGTGGCCATGCACCACTATAAATACAAGGGTAAGAACAGTATTCATTCCCCAACACCTCAAAAAAATACCTACTCATCTCATACTCACACCTTCTTCGTCTAGAGTAGATCACTATTCATCTCCTCGCTACCGATTCTTGCCACCCTTAGTTTTGTTCTATACATTCTAACGGGTCCTTACGCAAGTCGCGGAGAGTAACGAATCGGCCCAATCCATCTTGCACTCAGGTATTAAAATTATGCTTGATCAAATGGCGCCATCCATTTGTTAAACAGTACTCTCTTGTTGAGCTATCAAAAATATTCTAACCATTTTCATTACGCATACTCAGTGACACACACTATGGCGTCAAACACCGGCCTATCACCGATGGCCGACGAGAACATGATGCATTTTACGGTTCAAAACACACAAGTGCCAATGGACACTTCTGGAGAGATGGCTGCGTGGAATCATCGACAGCTGCTTGAGCAGACACGTCGTCAGTTGGATTTTTCCACACGAGGAGGGCAAACGTCGCAACACCAAGGACCAACACCAACAACCGGGCAACCTCCCTTTCTGGGAATGGGATCTTAGCCTTTCCAGCAAACGCAATCAAGTGTTGGTCAGCAACAGTATTTTCAGCAGCCACTTGTGCAGGCCTTTCAACAATTCCCTCAGCAAAATGTTCAACAGGCATTCCAGCAAACACCTGCACAAAATTTCCAACAACCCTTTGCGCAAAATTTTCAACAACAATCATAACAATTCCCACCATTCCAGCAGGCACCATTCCAGCAGGCAACATTCCAGCAGGTACCATTTCAGCAGTTACCATTCCAGCAGGCACATTTCCAACAAATGCCGTTTCAACAGGCACCATTTATGCAGTCGCAACAGACTGCGTAGGGGTCACAACAGACACACACATCTGTGCAGGAAACAACAAACGCCCTGGGTGTAACACTCAGTTTTCGGGTCTGGAATTAAATAGTATTTTAATATGTTTAAAATGGTTTATTTGAAAATAAACAAGTAAAAGAGCCTCAGATTTTATTGTGACTAGTAAAATGTTACTTGTTTTAAATTAATAAAGTTGACAGTAAAATAAAATATTTTATCTCGCGAGTATTTTCGGGTTCCAGACAATAGAGTTAGAAGGGGATTAAAAATTAGACTGTGTTATATTGTGTTAGTGGTAGGTGCCGATCATTTTTCCTTTTCCTCTGGTTTCTTCATTTGAATGCTCTCTACACTCTCTATTACTCTCACCAAACAATTATCAAAAGGGAAGATTGTGTTTGAATCCATTGTAGTTCATCATCAACATCAGATTATCATCATTGTTATCGTAGTGTTCATAAACAAGTTGTAAGTATTCTTATTAATTATTCAAGAACTTATGTTGAATAGTTAGGGTTTGTGTTAGATATATGAAATTGATGATTAAAATGATGATATATGATGTTAATAACTGTTAGAGAATGATACTTATTGTATATAGTTAAGTAGAAAGCTGAAATTGGTGATTTGATTGGGTTTAGCTCGAGTTCATCTTGTTGGAGGTTGCTGGGTTTCTGGTTTGGGTCCCTTAGCCGATCGGCTAGGATGGTTAGCCGATCGGGTATATGTTGTCTAGCTGAACGGGTAACTTTAGCCTAACGGCTAAGTTAGTTCAAAATTGTTACAGTAGCTTACCTTTAGAACTGTTAGTACAATTTTATTGTATTAGCCGATCGGCTAGTGGTGAGCCGATCGGTTGGTGCGAGTTAGCCGATCGGCTATGGATGGTTAAGCCGATCGGGTAAGGTTAAAACAGGAACAACTTAGTTTTGATAATCTGTTGTAATTGTAATACATTTGTATTATATGTTTAGCAAACTAATCAAATGGTATGTCATATTATGGTAAAACTTGTAAGTTAATGTAAATTGTGATTATAAAGTGTTGTATGGTAATTGATGTTATTTAATGAAATAAGTTTATAATTATAGCAATAGTTATTTAGTTGGAACGAGTTATTGACTTGTTATCATTGTGTTTTCAGATAAGCAGGCGACAACTCAGTAAGATTAGACCACTGAGTTAAAGATCAGATAATATCGGTGAGTGGTTACTGTAATCCTCGGTTCAACTCAGTTGTAACGAGTTCAGTTACAACGGGTAAACCGGGATAGTTTTAGATATATTATGTTATTGTGGTTTGGTTAATATTGTGATATTGATTAGTTGATGTGTAGTTGCTATTGTTATTGGTTGTTGATTGTTGGTTGTTTGATTGGTTGACTATGTGGTTGATTCAGAGGTCAACGTTGGTTGGTTGGGTCTGATTACTACTGTGTAGCTGTGTTGGTTACTTTGATACACGTAGTTGAGAACTAACCAATTCTGTGAAGGTAGTAATCAGGCTATCGGTAGATCACTGAGAATGGCATACATTGATCGTGGTTACTGAGAATAGCATACAGTAACCGCCGATCCTCTTGACGATACGTGCTTATGTGTTTACTTGTTGCGATTTATTAGTTGTAAGACTTGTTGCTTGTGGGTTGAACTGTCAGATACAGTTCCATTCACTTAGCATGAGCTAATCCCCTCGTTGTTAAATCTTTTGCAGATTTTAGTTGGTTCGGGTTGTAGATGACTGACTGGGTGTTTGACTATGCTGGCGCAATCTCTGATCTTTTGGATTGTTATGTTTGGAAAAGTTTTAGTAACACCCGTTTTGGTAACATGTAATGTAATTATATAACTAGAAGATTTCTGTTGATATATATATCTGTAAGTATAATAACTCGGTTTGTAAATATTGTTCAAATATTTTGGGGCTAACGCTTCCTATTGTGAACATATTATAAAATATGTTGGTAGAAATGTTTGGTGTTACATTGGGTCAACTCCTTGCATAGCTAATGCAACCCCAAGTAGTACCATCACCTCCCCCACTGCTACCACCATTGTTGGCGAACCTTCTGGCAGTTATGCAGGAAAAGACATCTCAGCCGCAGAATGTGATCCCAGATTCAAATACTCAATTCCATCCGGCTATTGCTAGCATACCACTCCCACTGGGAATCTCAGTCCCTGCTACCCTGGGAACCTATGATGGGACAACTGACCCTGAAGATTTTATCCAGTCATTTCACCATGCCATTAAAACACAACACTGGGAAGACACAGTTTCCTGCCAAATGTTCCCCTCAGTACTCAGATCGTATGCTAAGTCTTGGTTTTGGGATCTACCAGAAAGAAGCATTACCTGTTTTAATAACATCAGGTGAAAGTTTGTAAGTCACTTTCATCAAAATAAAAAACAAGTGAGATCACACGTGGAATCCCACATAATAAAAAAACATCACCACGAGTCCCTGGAAGATTTTATCGACAGGTATACCGATTAATGCCTAAATTTTCCTGGGCTGCCGGAAAGTCAGCAGGTGTCCGGATTCATATCTTGCCTAGATGACGGTCGGTTCCAGGCACTGGTAGATAAATTCATCGGTGAGACGCCACCAACTTTTGTAGCACAAGTATCTCAAACCAGGGACTACATCAGGGCAATAGAAAAACGCCAGTTAAATCGGAGGAATAGACAGGCCGTAAACAATTCAAGCGGCGATCACAAAAATCAATCTTCTCAAGGACATAACAAAGGACAGCTGGGGGGAAGGTGTGGCAAGGTGAGCAGGTTTCAGCCATACCACAAAAATAAGGAGAATGACAGGGTTGTGGCCTCCCTGTCAAAAACCCCACACAAAATACTGATCACTGAACCCGTTGCTAAGGGATTCAAAAAGCCACACCCGATGGCTTCCAAAGCAAAAGATAATGGCAACTACTGCAAATTTCACAAAGAATGAGGGCATGATACAAATGAATGCAGAGAGCTAAAGGCTCAGATTTATAAAACGATTAAGGATGGCAAGCTGGAGCACTTGGCGCAGGGGGCTAGAGATTTCCATCAGGGTGAAACCAAGAAAGGTAAAGCTACAGCCGAATTACCTACGCCTGATGCAGTCATACTTATGATTAGTCCCCTGGCTCCAAGACTAAAAAGAAAGATAAAGCAAGTCGAGCTGTGGGAGTTGCAGGACATAAGTTTCCCTGCCATCCACAGAGTAGATCCATCTGCTGAAGTGCTGAACCACTGGTAATCACGCCTAGAATAGAAAATTTCTAGGTTGGCAGGGTGTACTTAGACAGTGGTAGTTACACGGAGATTATGTATGAACACTACTTTGAACAATTTTCGGAGAATGTTAAAATTCGAAAAGAAGAGTTCCTGCAACCACTAGTTGGCTTCTCAGGGAAAACAAATTGACCACTAGGAAAGATCAAACTCGAAGTTACACTGGGGACTTATCCACGTTACAGAACAGCTATGCTTGATTTTGTAATCGTTCGCTCACCATCCAAGTATAATGCCATACTTGGAAGAACAACTATGTTACAATTCGGGGCCGTAACCTCAACAATCCATGGTATGGTACGTTTTCCAACACCAGAGGGCATAGCAACGGTGCACATGGATATATTGTTGCAAATTGAATGCTCACAAGTAAACCAAACACCAGAATCAGGGAACCCACCTCAGGCGGACAGAGGACATGAAGAAATCATAATAAATCAAGATTTCCCGGATCAGACGGTTTGTATCGGTAAGAAGTCACCCTCCCGGATAAAGCAACAGTTAAAAGCATTACTGATTGAAAATCAGGACGTGTTTTCTTTTCAACCAGCAGATATGACAGGGGTACTAAGAAGCATAGCGGAACACTCCCTGAACACAAAAGTTTCTGTCACACCGTCGAGACAAAAGAAAGGGGGAATGACACCTGAAAGAAGTGCATTCCTACAAAAGGAAGTAGAAGATCTGGTCGCTGCTGGTATACTCAGGGAGGTCAAATATCAAACGTAGGTTACAAACCTAGTTATGGTAAAGAAACCAAATGGCACATGGAGGATGTGCGTTGATTACTCTGACCTAAACAAGGCCTGCCCAAAGGACAACTACCCTTTGCCTGAGATAGACTGGAAGGTTGAATCACTTGCAGAATACAGGTTGAAATGCTTCCTGGACGCTTACAAAGGCTATCACCAAATCCAAATGGCTAAGAGTGATGAAGATAAAACAGCTTTTTACACGAATCAGAGAATCTTTTGTTACAAAAAATTCCTTTTGGTCTCAAAAATGCAGGAGCGACATACCAGCGTGTGATTGACTCTGCTTTCAGGAATCAAATTGGCAGGAATGTTGAGGCTTACGTAGACGATTTGGTAATTAAAAGCAAAACAAAGGCTAGCATGTTGGATGACATCTCAGAAACATTTGCCACGCTCAGAGGCATTAATATGAAACTCAATCTTTCTAAGCGCTCTTTTGGAATGGAAGAAGGCACATTTCTAGGGCATTTAATTACCATTGGGGGTTTTTAGGTAAACCCGCATTTAATTACCGTTGGCCGCCTTGTCGCGTTTCCTGTCAAAAGCCGCAGAGAGATCCTTGCCATTCTTTGCTACATTAAAAGGCGTTAAAGATAAAAAAAATTTCCAATGGACCGAGCAGGCGGAAAAGGCCTTTAAATAAATGAAAGAGTTTATGGCAAAACTTCCAACTCTAACAGCGCCAGTCCCGGGAGAAGCCCTCACCCTGTACTTGGCAGCATCTAATTCCGCTGTAAGTTCAGTCCTAATAGCAGAAAGAAACAAAATACAATGCCTGTGTATTTTGTTAGCAAGGCCCTTCAACCAGCAGAATTGAACTATTCACCTATCGAAAAACTCATATTGGCCCTGGTGCACTCAGCACGACGCATGTGTCGATATTTCCAGGCGCATCAGATAATAGTACTCACAAATCAACCAATTAAGCAGGTGTTACAAAAGCCTGGAAAATTGGTTAAGTGGGCAATAGAATTGGGAGAACATGAAATTGAATTTTGTCCAAGAAATACAGTAAAAGGCCAAATCATGGCAAACTTCTTGGCTGAGTTACCCAGGGAATGTGAAGGAAAGACCTCCCTGACCACCAGCACTCCTGTCCGGGACATTTAGCAGCTCTATACTGATGGTATAGCAAGCTCTGGGGGGTCAGGAGCTAGTTTGATACTTACAAGCCCAACCGGGGAAGAACACGCATACGCTCTGAGATTTGATTTCCCGATCACAAACAACGAGGCCGAGTATGAAGCTCTGATTGCAGGCCTGAAGATGGATGATCAAATGAACATTGTTTCCCTCCAAGTGTTCGTTGATTCACAGTTGGTGGTCAACCAAGTTAATGGAAGTTTTGAATCAAAAGAACTGGCGATGAAAAAATACTTAGAAATTGCTCAGAGGATGAGCAAAAAGTTTGAACACTTTAAAATCGATCAAGTACCAAGGAGCCAGAACAAAAAAGCTGATGTGTTAAGTAAATTGGCATCCCTGACATTCGCCCACCTAACAAAAGAAGTGTTAGTAGAAGTTCTGAAACAGAAGTCAATTGACAGGGATAACAAGGTAAACCCCATTGAAGAAGCAGAAGATAACTGGATGACCCCGATTAGGGAATATCTCCTGCATGGAAAGCTTCCTGATGACAGATTCCTCGCGAGAAAAATCAGAGTCAAATTGCCAATGTATATCATCGAAAAAGGAGAATTACTCAGGAAGTCATTATTGGGCCCAAACCTTAGGTGTGCCGGCCCAAAGCAGGCAGAAATGTTGATCAGGGAAGTATACGAAGGATCATACGGCCTACACTCTGGTCCAAGGGCAATCACTGGAAAGTTAATGAGACATGCTTACTTCTGGCCAACTATGCATCATGACACCTTAGCTGTGGTAAGAAGGTGCCAGTCCTGTCAGATCCACGCCCCAATATCAAGAACCCCAAAACATGATTTTATCCCGATCACATCCCCCTGGCCATTTTACAAATGGGGGATTGATATCGTGGGACCTTTCCCTCCTGGAGTCGATGGAGTTAAGTTCATAGTGGTGGCTGTGGATTATTTCACCAAATGGGTTGAAGCCAAGCCAGTGGCCCAAATATCAGGAAAGAAAATGGTGAACTTTGTATGGGAAAACATAGTTTGCAGGTTTGTGATCCCCCATGAGATTGTCAGCGACAAAGGAACGGAATTTACCTCCGACCCATTCAAGTCATGGTGCAGTGAGTTATCAATCAGGCAGGTTTTCACCTCTGTTGCCCATCCTCAGGCGAATGGGAAAGTGGAAGTCACGAACAGAGACATTGTTGCTGGGATCAAGGCCAGGCTAGGAAAATCCAGAACATGATGGGTCGACGAGCTGCCTAACGTGTTGTGGGCTCATCGCACGATGCCAAAGGAAAATAGTACATGGGTAACACCTTTTAGCCTGGTCTATGGAACAGAAGCAGTCATTCCTGCAGAAATCAATGTTCCAAAGAAAAGAGTACTACAATTTGATGAGGAGACCAATTCGGTGTCCTTAAGGGAAAATCTCAACTTTACATAAGAGATCAGGGAAATGGCAGCTGTTCAGCAGGCAAGGAACAAGCACAAAATGGCCAGGTAATACAACAGGAGGGTGCAAAGCAGGGAGTATAAAGCAGGAGATTATGTATGGAGGAGAAATTAGGCTTCCAGGGCAGAAGATACAGGCAAGCTCGGGCAGAATTGGGAGGGACCCTACCAAGTTGCAGAAGCCCACCACAATGGAGCTTATTCCCTGGTCCACCCAGACGGTACTCCTATTCCTCACACTTGGCATGCCACAAATCTAAAAAAATGCTACATATGAACAACTATCTGTAAGCACAGGAGGGCCTGATCACCCCTCCTGATCGGCATGTTTTGTTGAATCACTTTATCAATAAAACTTAGTTGTTCGGGCTAATTTGTTATCTATTTCGTAAATGTCAAATTATTACAAAGTGCCAAGGACATGCCCCCTTGCATGGTATGTCATATGCACAGGACCATCTAATGGGTCGGAGCTAAACAATGAAGCTCCACAATGCCCCACCCCCTGCACTTAGCCGGCAGAGTCAACTAAAATGGCAAGCGGGAGTGGATGTCCTGCCACAGAGGAAGGTGAATTCTAGCCCTATCCCTGGCAGAGATTCACCTCAACCAATAGGTTGGCAAAGTGTTGAATCAGACCAAGGCAGGAATGACACAAGCATTCGCCAATAGGCTTTCTAGCTGATCATCCCTGCGCAGCAGGCAAGCTAGAATTTGCCAGGTCATGACCACAGGTTAAAAACTAAAGTTGTATCAATGTTACCAAATGAGTACTTAAAACAATCAAATAAACACAGCGAACTATACAAACAAAATAACATACGAGTATATTATAGAAAATATACAAATATACATCAAGTATTCTTGAAACAAGAGTTTACAAAACATTCCATCACATGAACAAAGAAAAACCCTAAGGCCTAGGCTTCATTGACAAGAGCGCTTTGACCGGCATATCCAAATCCTCAGCAAGCTTCTCCAAAAAGGGAGAGGTAGACAAATCCGACAACACCTGCTTGGCCGCTTTGACTTTGTTGGTTATCTCAGGGTCAATCTGTGCAGCCAATTCACCAGGGAGAGGACTGATATGCTTCGATGCCAGGATAGCCGACTCATGTCTTCCCTGAGCCCTGACAAACTGTAATAAACGACCAAAGGGTCCTATAATCCTGGGACATCCCATCGAGGTGATGATCAGGTCAGGAAGCCCCTCTGGAGCTTCTTCTTGTCCTCTACCATTGCATCCCTCTCAAGCTTGGCCTGATCCCTCTCTGCTATAGCCGCGTCCCTGGTAGCAAGAGCCTCATCTCTCTGAGCAGTAGCAGAATTCAACTCAAGGCCACTCTGCTGCAGAGAAGACTCCATGTCCATGGATTTTTACGCCTACATGTAATTGAGGAGTTCAAACAACAAACACTCACAAATCAAACCCGAAACTTATTCCAAAAAAAGAAAGGGAAGAGAACTAGAATTACCTGTACAGAGAGCTGCTCTCTCAGAGACTCAATTTCAGAAGACATCTGGCTGACCTTCTCAATATCAGCAGCATGCTCAGCCCTGAACTTGGCATGACTCTCCCTCTCCTGCGCCGCCTTAGCACGATCGTCCTTCAAGACCAACCCAAGCTTCCTGCTAAACTTCTCAAAGTGGTCAGCCACCCTCAAGGTGTTAACACTCCATATGAGAGAATCAAAAGTAGCCTTGAGGCCACGATTAATACTTTGGCGGGCATTCAAGGTGGCCATCTTCTCCTCAACGGCAGGGGGCATCACATGCATTACGTAATCCCGGTAGGACTGAAGAGCCCGACCAGGATTGTCCACCTGGAATCTCTACCCGGGAACAAATACAGAAGAGCCACTGAGATCAGTCTCAGGACCAGCAGGGATGGGGCCGCGTGCACCACCCAAAAAATCGGCAGCATCCTCATCTTCATCCACGTCCATTTCCGGAAGAGAAAAACTGGAATCGCTGCCTGTCTAGAATCGGGAAGAGGAATCATCACCAGTGGAGAATTAAATTCTTTTTTTTTCTTGGTGAACGGTGTCTCACCTTCCTCATCTAAAAGAAATCAAAAACCTAAGTCAAAATTAAACAGATGCAAGGCTTAAAGTATAACAGGAAGAAAACTTACCCGTGGGTTCATCTTGTAACCCCTGCACAGGTCGGGACTCAAAGATTGGTTCTACTGTCTCGGACCACCAGCAGTCTCCGGGGAAGACACCAAAACAGGACGAGTGACTTTCTTTTTCTTCTTCCCACCACCAATAGCGGACTTCTTTTTCTTCCCTGTAAACTCCCCCAGGTCATCCAAGTAGTATAGTCGGAGGGAATCTCAGACCTGATAGGAAGAGTGGGCATCAGAGTGCCATCAGGGTTGGTGGGGATGTTGTCGACAGAAGTATGGCCTATCTCAACCCCAGATAGGTCATCAGCAGACAAGAAACTGTTAAAATCCATCACTGCAAAACCAATAAATCATCTGGATAATCCCAAAAAATAGCAAACTATAGAAAAGAAAACTTGGAACCGCCTGAATACCAACACTCCCTACCTTTATTTTGATATTTGAAGATAAGAATCCTGCCCTCCATACCAAAATTCCTGCTCATACTCGCCATTGTCAGGACGGAGTCTGGATACGGCCTCATCACCACTCCGCCCTGTCTAAGAAGGCGAAGAAAATCCGCATCAACCTCATGGTCGGTATCAAGAATCTCCGGGGGCGAATTCTTCACAGGGGCCAGCCTATTAACCCAATCCTGAGGATTAACCCATCGAAGAAGCCCCGACATATCAAGGGGGAGCACAGAAGCATCGACAAAAAAAAAAAAATTTCTTTCCAGCCTCTCAGGTCGTCTACCCTAGGACCACAGAAGTTGACAAATCTCCCCGAACGTTTAGCCACGGAAAACCAACTCTCCGGAGAGTTAGTAAAGGAGAATTGGGAAGAAAAATATAACAGAGAAGGGTCCTTTTTATGTAATCTACAGTATAGCTCAAACATGATTATTTTTTGCAAACCTAGAGGATGTAACTGAGAGAACCCTATGCCATAATATTCTAGCAGGGATATCAAGAAAGGTGTAGGAGGAAACCTAAAATTGCTAATCGAAAACCAGTGGGAATATATGGTTACTTTACCTGCAGGAGGCAAATGTGCGCGTTGTGAGGGTAACGGCGCAACGGGCTCAAACCTATCTATACACGGATACAAAGAAATAAGGTCTAATAAGGCGTCCCTATCAATCAAACTCTGTACAGACTCTACAGTGCCGCCGGAAAATTGCGACGTCACTTTGGCCATAGGGCCGGACATGATGGGGGCGAGGGCAGAAGTGGTGGTACGAGACGACGGCTCCATAGTTCAAAGAAAATAAAAAAGAAACAAATGCAAATAAATGTTATAAAGAGGAGGAGATCGTATAAAGCAAGAATACAAACCTAAGTGGTTGCCGGAAGTCTCAGTACAATCGCCGGAATCGCAGAGAAGAAGAAGAAGATGGAGAATAAATTTTTTTGAAATCTTCGTGAAAGCGTAAAGTATGAAACGCAGGATTAAGGATCCCATTTATAGGGAAGGAAACTAACCGTCAGAGGCCCATGGGCCTGTGGGCCTTAATCCACGTCGTACACATGTTGCAATCTCAGGAAAGGCGTGTGACTAGCTACGAAAGCCAACACCACATGCGAGTCTGCCGCCACTTACACGATTTCCCATGCACTCAAACATCTAGCGCAGTTAATGTTCTGACACATTGATGGGACGCCATCAGTCAACAAGGAACGACTACAAAAAGGCCACATCCTCCCTGTAACACTGACCTCCCTTATCCCCTTTTTACTTTCCTGTCAAAATTTAAGACTTGGAAATAATCGGCCAAAATCAAAGAGTCTCCTGGAGATGACTTCCCTGTAAAATGAGGCTTTTAGTTTAGTTACCTGGTTCAGGCACCAGCAAACTAAACTGGGGGGACTTAATCGTGTACCATTCTTAATGGCCCCACAAATGAAGCAGGAAAACCCATTGTACAGGCGAACCCAAACTACAGAGAGGATTATCAACAGGGGACCTCATTGACAGGGAAACATGTGAGCAGGGAGTTCCACTGACAGGAGAGCTTATTATGCAAAGCCCAAGCAAAATGGTACAAGCCCATCTAGATAACGTCCTTGTCTTCTGTTATGAGACAACCTTATAACGGATTCCACCTACGTTAGTGGTGGTCTCCCCGGTGGCCGACAAAGATCCCCATCCAGCCACACCATTGGTCCACGTCACCATTGTGGACCCACAAACAGGAAGTATCAATCACAACCGTACGATTAGTACCACCGAGATGATGAGCTAACCGTACAATGAACAGTACCACCAGATGGTGATTCTGCCGTACGATTAAATCCATGAGATGGTGACTCAACCGTACGATGAATAGTACCCATCAAGATGGTGAGTTAACCGTACGATCAAAACTATGAGATGATGACACGTGACAAACTTGCTCACCAAGGTGGCCATGCACCACTATAAATACAAGGGTATGAATAGTATTCATTCCCCAACACCTCAGAAAAATACTCACTCATCTCATACTCACACCTTCATCGTCTAGAGGAGATCGTTATTCATCTCCTCACCACCGATTCTTGTCACCCTTAGTTTTGTTCTATACACTCTAACGGGTCCTTACGCAAGTCGCGGAGAGTAACGAATCGGCCCAATCCATCTTGCACTCAGGTATAATGTTTATACTTGATCACTTCCCATTAAATACAATTCCACCTTTCCAAAATGTTGGCATTGTGAATAGTGATAGTTCGATATGACACATGTAGTCTAAGACATACCGATTAAGTAAACAAATTGTTAATTATGGACATATATAATAAACGAAGCATGGTACGATGTCACAACCCATTAATCAGCTTTTGATTTGTCGTTGTTTGGAAATTTAATATATAACGTTATCATTTGAACTCCAATAAATAAATTAAGAATAACTTAATAGAATACTTTAATTAAAAAGTACAAAACGGATATATCTTAAATGATTAGAATAACATACAAACCACAAGCAAAATTAGTATTTTCAACAAAATTAGTAGGTTACTATCGAAAATGTCATAAAGTCGTACAAATGGATAATTGGACACATGGTCAATATAGACAAGGAACTCGATAGGTATTTTTTCATATAATCGTTGCTATTCGATCAAAAACAAAAAAGAAAATGTTAGTTCAAGACTCAAGAGGGCAATTGGTCTTCTGAAAAACAACACAAGCACTCATTGTCCCGGAAAAGGAAAATGATGTGTTTACTTTTGCGTCACTTGAACTAAATTCTTCTACGAACGCAAAAATCATGCCAACTTTTGGTAGAAAAAGTTCAAAAAACGTTATCGAGTTCACTCTCAATCATAATCTTGACCGCCGCTTCATCAACTTGAGAGGCTAGTTTGATCAAGATATCACAGTGGGCTTGCAACATCAAATGATAAACCCAACTTTTAAAACATATCGTCAAACACTAATTTATGTCTTCTTATCGAGTGTTGAAGAGCCATATTAATTGCACTTTCATCTATTCAAAGAGTGGAAATGAACTGAGGACATAATTGAGATATAATACTGTTAGGACATTTTCAAATTTGATAGAAAAGCTAATTAGATTTGTTATCTCAAATGCGTAATTATGAAGATTGACATTTTCGTATTGAATAATAAATTTAATTAATTAATGGGGTTTTGTTAGTCGCATTTGCGATTTGAAAGAATAGAAAAATTAATTTTACGCATTCATAGCGATACAATAACCGCTAAAATATCAATAATATATAGCAATTTCATGCATCATAAGTTTATTGACAAATCTTATTCTAATTAACTATTTAAGTTTTGATGACGTAATCAAGTGTTTCCTGTATAAAATTTAAGACTATTATTTATATTATATAAGATTAGTATTGTGTATTAAATAAGTAAATACATAAATTAAGTTTAGCAGGATAAACTATGTCGATAGGCTTCCTGTAGTTTTCCTGAACTTGGTGGTCTATTTATTCTACTTGACTGCCTAGTTGAGACGTTGATGTTTGTTAATTAATTTTGTTTTCTTTTTTAATTAAGGATTAGAGGAGAAGGTCTCAAATGAGGAGAAAGGGGAGCAAACCAAATTTACTGTATTTTAAGAATAAATTTGAAGGTTTAAAATGTAGTGCCGTTAAAATGCAGTAAAATCTATAAGTGTAAAATGCAGTATTTGTTAAAATGTAATAATCCATTGGTAAAATGCAGTGAATATGAGTGAAAATTTTATCTTAAAATGCAGTGAATTCGGCTTGCTCCTCTTTCTCCTCATTTGAGGTCTTCTCCTTGAAACTTTACTTTTTTTCCCCTAATTTGTTGTATTGTATTTAATTTATAGTTTTCCTTTTTTGTTCCCCCGAGCCTATTCATAGCATAGGTATTTTTATATCCGCTTAAAGGAAATATAAAAATATAAACATGAATCTCAAAACTTATAAACTTGAGTATGGGTCATTTAATCATATAAATTAACGGTTGAGATTACATATCTTCTGTACTCAATTATACTTGGCCCTCAAAACTTTACTCAATATTTAACACATACGGAATAATTTGAACATGGTTAGATTTAACTATCGACTTCAATTAAATTTCATTGGTCTAAAACTTGTAGCCGGTTTGCTTTGGGGGATGTTTTCGTAAACTAATTAATCAACCTGAACACTATTGGTTGCTACTCGATTCAAAACTTTATCCAATATTTGACACGTACGGAATAATTTTAACATGGTTAGATTCAACTATCGACTTCAATTAAATATCATTGGTCTAAAACTTGTAGCCGGTTTGCTTTGGGGGATATTTTCGTAAACTAATTAATCAACCAGAACGCTATTGGTTGCTACTCGATTCAAAACTTTACTCAATATTTAACATGTACAGAATAATTTTAACATGGTTAGATTTAACTATCGACTTCAATTAAATTACATTGGTCTATAACTTGTAGCCGTTTTGCTTTGGGGATATTTTCGTAAACTAATTAATCAACCAGAACGCTATTGGTTGCTACTCGATTTAAAATGTATAGTGATGTCAGTTTGACCTTTTTACAAATAAAATAATAATAATAATAACCAACAACAAAATATCTGGCTGATATTAAATTTTTCTTTCTTTTTTGGAAGTTTTTTCTTTCTTTCTAATTTGTTAGGTATTAGAGATAGTGATATATCGAATGAATACAAATAATAAACTAAAGACAAATGCGAAGCATAAATGAATATTCAAATTGCAAATCAAATTCAAACGTACCAAGCATACTAACAAATCTAACAAATCATATTTGAAATGTACAAACAAATCTAAAGCTATTAATGTCTATTTATAGACTAACCTAACACTAATCCTAATTCGACTAATTAAAACACAAATACTAATCTTAATCTAATAAGTTCTAAATCGACTCAAATACCAAATCAAATTTACCAAACAAACCTTGTAGTTTAAGTCACTTTCTAACGAGCATCATGTATGTGCTAATATTTGGGGAAAAAGGTTGATAATCAGCAATCCATACCGATTCACAATCGACTGCCTATCCATAATGTGGGGAACATACCTGACTCATTCAATGGTTTTGGCTATGGAGGTGTCCGGGCTTTAACCCATAACGTTGTGCTATTTGGGAGAAAGATGCCCCACCATTACCAACTGAGCTACACGTTGACTTGTATGTGCTTACATGGGTTAGCAAAGCTCACAGTTTTTTATTGAGTTAATATCTATACCGGTGACTATGTATGTGAATGAAATAAGTATTCCCATCGCATTATGCGAAGATTGTGCTAGTTCTTAATTACAAGTTTCTAGAAAGGAAAGCTTAAACAAAACATTTCACATACAACTGTATGTGGTATATGTATGCACGTATATATGTGATAAGCGAGAAAATTAAGTCAATGTATTGATGCTTGTTCGGCTAAATGAGGCCCTAATCTTATTAGGATGATCATATTTAAATAATCTCCATTGATAACTTTTCTATGTATAGATTTATGTAACTGAATAAATCGGGGCTATGGATGTATTTCCGTTGTTTGCTCGTATCTTATGTTCTCTAATTTATTTTATTTTTTTGCATTTTTACCTCTCATTTGAGTATATACTATTCATTTTTATTTAATTTAGTAACGATTATCAGGAACAAAATAAGTGTGATGCCATTGTCACATACTCACATACTGTCAATTAGACATAGGGTATGTTTGGTAAAACTAGCTGTAGCTGTTGGTTGTAGCTGTAAGTTCAAGCTGTAGGCTGTAACTTTGTTGCTGTAAAATTGTTTGGCAACTAACTATAGCTGTAACTTTGAAGTATAAAATGACTTAAAATGAGCTTTTCATTTAAATTAAAAGCTACAGCTACTACACACCAGCTTTTCAATTTGGAGCTTTTCATTTAAATTAAAAGCTACGGCTATTACATACCAAACAAGACTTTTATTATTTTTGAAGCTTTTATTTTTAAAATTAAAAGCTAAAGCTCCTAAAAGATCCTGAAAGCTCATCATCAAACAGCCCATAGCCTAAGCTCTAAAGCCCAATCCGATTAGGGAGGTTCGGTCCATCAGATTAAATGGGCTATTTAACCAAACTATTGAGATGCTAGTGTTAAACAGCGAAGTTAGCATCTGGTTTCATTTTCTTTCGAGTTTACTAAGGGGAGAATAGAGATAGAGTAAAAAATGGATCGTGTTATTAGATTGGGTTTAATGTTTATAAATATATTTAACTAAAGTTTGATATTTATAATGTGTACTTAACTACTCGAACGTATATTGTATATATAAAACTTAGGTTTTATTTATTGACAATGTATTTATGTAAAAAAAACTAGCATATAGACCATATAGTACGACGATAGAAGTAGTGGTGATAGGTTGTGATGGTGATAGTGGAAGTGCAAAATTGATAAAAGTATGAAAAAATGTATATACAAATGTTTTTTTTTTAATCAAAGTTACATGTTAAAGTAGAGACATATATGGTATTAAATTAAATTATTTATATATATAGAATATAAATGTTAGATCGATTGAAGTGTTGAAGTCAGTCCATTTTAATCACAAGAATGGCCAAAGTCCGTCCACGATTTATTACTTTTACTACCAAGTATATAGAGTTAATTATTAATTATTCTTTCTAACACACGCATATAACTTTTTTTCAAAATACTTTCATACACGTCTATTTATTCTTATGGGGCGTTTTCTCCGTCCGAGTACATATGCTCAATATATAATAACTGTGAACACACACATATACTAGATATAAAACCCGTGTATACACACAAAGCCGGTAAACGTGTATTTGATTTTTTAATACAAATGACATATATATAAGCTTCTAACATTTTATATGAGTTGAATAATAAGTATGGAGTTTGAAACTTATAGTAGTATAAGACATCTTTGTACACTACATGTGTCATCTTATTAATTTGTCTAACGATTATACATCTCACAAAGAAGAACTTTATACACTTTTTTCCTTTTATCACTTGAGACAACATCATACAACTGTCCATGACAATCATACGGTTAAGCAAGGAGACTTTTATTTCAAATTGAAAATAGAGTAAATTCTATAGATGGTCCTTGTGGTTTACATCAATTTACGAAAACAGTCCCTAAACTTCTTTTTTCACTTTTTCAGTCCAATAAGTTTACATTTTGCTCGAAAATGGTCCCTCACCCACCTAAAATGACTAAAGTACCCTTTGACCGTTTAAATCGTGACTATCCAGTAATGACAAAAGGAAGGGTACTTTAGTCATTTTAGGTGAAGGAGGGACCATTTTCGAACAAAACATAAACTTATTGGACTGAAAAAGTGAAAAAAGAAGTTTAGGGTCTGTTTTCGTAAATCGGTGTAAACCACGGGGACCATCTATAGAATTTACTCTTGAAAATATAAAGTACTTGATTCTCTTTACAACTTCATATTTACACCAATTTTACGTCAAGAAATCCATATATGTGTTAATATATATTTGATTAAATTTAGAAACCATGTTGTTAGTAGAGGTGACAATTTTAGACCCATTGGTTAATTATGGGTCAATTTGGTTAATTTTTAGGAGGGGATGAGTTTGTTGGGTCTTGTAACGCCCCTAAAATATGTAAGTTTAAATTATTAAAATACGTTTATGTTTTAGTTTTATATGTATTTAATATGTTAAAAGTTTAAGATAACAAGATAGTTAGAATTGGGTTAGTGGGACTAACCAAATAAGAAAAGGTATGTTAAAGGGACTAAATGTGCAAATATGAAAAGTAGAGGGGAGGAATATGTAAATTTAATTAATAAAACTTCCTACAGCTTTCTAATTCCTTCCACACTCAAAATCAGTATACGTATGTGTATGTATGTGGCGTGACTAAGCACCAAGAAGAAGAAATCGAAAGTTGAGTGAGGAATTGAGTGAATTGGAACTAGTAAACTTCAATTAATCATCCTCAAGGTATGTTTAATCTATATATGAGTTCAATTCGAGTTAGGGTTTAAGTTTTGTAAACCCTAGATTTATGAAAGTTGATTAAAGTTAGTTATATTGTTAAATTAGTATTCCATGTATGTTAATGAGCTAATTACCATGTTTAATTCATGTTAGAGTTTGATTTTTCTTAAACCCTAGAAGTTCAAAAGTTAAAGAAAATTAGTTAATTGGATTGTTTAGTGTTCCATATGTGTTTATGAGTTATATGTTATGTTTAATTCATGTTAATTTAGTTAAACAATTCATGTTCATGTGAAAGCTTAGGTATGTGTGTAAATTGACATATGAGGTAGTATTGATGATGATTGATGAAAGTTATGATAGTGAGAGTGATTTAATGTCCAAATTTCATATGATCATAAGGTTTATAAATGGAACACTAATGATAATGATGGGTATTAGTGAGTAACACCTAGTTATGAGATTAAGTAAAAGTGTTAAGATAGGTGTTAGAGGTCTAGCACCTTGTTAATGAGATTAAAGTTAAGCAAAGATGTAAAGTGTTATGTTAATTGAATTGTATTATATGTCTATGTGTATAGGTGATCAAGAAAGACAAACAAGTTCAAGTAAATTGCTTATACAAGATCAAGGTAAGTAGATGGATATGAATGATGAGTCAAGTAATGAGCGAGTCATTAGCTTGACGGATTCTGAGTAATGGATCATGACCATTAGCTCGGTATTAATGTTAACTCGTAGTAGTTAGCATGATGATGTTTAAAGATCCTTAATGTGATGATGTTTATGTTAAAGTTAAAGTTTCCATTACTTACTAAGCAATTGCTTATGTGTTACGTTTAACATATTTCAGGTGAGCCAAGTGTGAATAGGAGTGACTTGGGCAAGGGACACGTTTGATGCTAGTGGTGGAGCTTGTTACTCGGTTTTGGTAACAAGTCTTATCCCTTTTTGATCATGCTCTAGATATGATAGTTACACCCCCGTTGGTAAAGTTTATGACACTAACCAAGTTTTGTAAAGAATGTTAAGTCTCACTTGAAATGGTACATGATGTTTGTTGAATGTCAAAGTTATGGTTAAAGTCAAAGTTATGGTGAGACTTATATGTTAAAAGCTTGAATGTATGAAAAGTGTGAAAGTAATGTTAAATGAGAAATTTTAAGTTATGAAAGTCAAAAGTGTCATATTTTGATGTTGAGGTTAAATGATGATGTTAGCAAGTTAGTTTGACTTAAATAAGTCAATTGGGTAAGAATTGACCAAGAAAGTGGGTCAATATGGTCAAAGACCCAATCGGGTCATTTTGGTGTTCAAATGGGCAACCAAAGAGGTTACGAGTCAAAATTGAGTTATACTCGAATATAGTCAAATGCTATGGCACTAATAAGTTGTAAATAATGTGTTGATAGTATGGTCAAAAGCATTGAATCAGAATGTGAGTGGTTTGAAAGTTAGTATGTCAAGATTTTGGTCAAAAATGGCCTAAAACTCGTCTACGGGTCAAATCCCGATAAAATGTGAAATTTGAAAAAGTGAAAATGAGAAAAGTTACTTATTGTTATAGTAAAGGTGTCTGCAAAATTTCATGTCTTAATTCATAACGAGTAAAAAGTTATGCACATTTGAAGTTCGCTAAAAAGTTGACTTTTGCTGACTTTCAAAAATAGGCATAGTCACACGATCCCAGAAAATTTTCTGGATCGCGTGAGTAAGTGCAAATTGTGATCAGAAAAATTTGTTCTTAGCTACGCGATCCCAGAAATTTTTCTGGATCGCGTATGATAGTGTATTTTTGAAACAGAAAGTTTTTCAAGTGTTTACGCGATCCAAATTTTTTCCAGGATCGTGTATCAATGTAGAAAATGAAAATTTTAGTTTTTAAAAGCCCATTTTAGCTATGAAACTTTATAATAAATCAAGTATATAAATGAAGTAGATGTGGGACATTGTTAAAAGTGTTAAAAAAAATGGTCACGTTTTCGGGGTGTTTCAGGTCTCCTCCTCATTTTTTAGATGAGTCTAAATGAGTTTTTCAATATAACCTATAATTGTGTAATAATTAACCAACGAGTTTGGATGAGTCTAGCGGGATTTTTTCCCCCACCTCATTTTATTTTTTTTCATTTTGGTGAAAACTCAAAAAAAAAAAGTTTGGTGAACCCGATGACCCGACCCGAGACCCATTTGACTCGGACCCGTTTAGACTCATTATTCTAAATGACCCATCTAGACTCGGACCCATTTAGACCAAAACCCATATAGACCCGAGACCCGACCCAACTCATTTATTTTACCACCTCTAGTTGTTAGATTAGTTCATTTTAAGATCAAATTAAAAACAATGCAATAGAATGTTGCTCATATAAACACGAAAGTTATTGATTGAAGAAACAAATTAAGACTCTCGGAGTTGTGCTTCAAATTTTATACGAAGTGTTGATTAGAAAAACACAATAATAAAACCACATGTAATAATTATTGCAAATTTACTATAATTTCAAACTAACTTTGGAATAAATTGTTATAAGATGTTGCATTGAAGAGTTGGTCGTCGTTGTTGTTGACAATAAATATCTGAAAAAAATGAGAAAAACCTTTTTCATAATAATTAGTCAAAAACATTATTATCGTTCTGATAAAAAAAAACTGTACCTTTTTTTATTTTATTTTTTTTTATTATTATTTAGTTACATTTAAAAATTTCTCTCAATTATAAACCGTGTTATCATGAAAAGAATATATATATATATATATATATATATATATATATATATATATATATATATATATATATATATATATATTATAGTGGAAGGTTCAAATGCAATTTTTAAAATTCTATCGAAAATTAGTAATGTACAATAATACGAAGTTGTAATCATATGCTAATTAACATATACCATGAATAAATAATCGTTAACAAATTTTAACTTTTTATCATAAATCACATGTGATTATATTGTATAACCTAATAAAAATGAAAGAAAAATTTTTGTCGAAAGTATAGCTTATGAGAGCTTTAATCAAAGAAAAAAAATCACTGATTCTAAATATATAATTTTTATAATTTATGAATATACGATCTATTAAATATTTAATTTAAGGGTAAAAGTGAAAGTATGTTTTATAAAGAATTGGGACAATAATATTTTTAAGTAGTTATATACTTAAGAAATAAGTAGCTGATTGTTTGTTTATTTTTAAACGTTTATTTCTTAATAAATTAGTAGATGAACAATATTTAATTTAAGGGTAAAAAGTACTCTCATAATAAGTGTCTCACTTACTATTTTGAGACGTTCCAAAATAAGTGTCTAGATTTCCTTTCAGCCAATCAGAAAAGACTTTAGTGGGTAAAGATAAGATGTTATTGGTAGATAGTGACTTTCCTTAAACCGTGTACATTTTTACATGTGACACTTATTTTGGGAGGAAAGAAGTATTAAATATGTTTATGTACCGTCAAAATAAACAAATAACTTATTTAACCTATTCCAAACAGGCTCTCAACAAAAAGATAGGTTGACTTTCAACATCAAACATCAATTCACGACTGTATACCCCTGCCGCCGTACAGCCACCGTTCCAAACCACCAACTCTTTACCGGCGTCGGAGAGCCACCGCGAGTACAGTTATCCAACCAAACAACAATCATCTCTTCAACCGCAATCACAATCACAATCACAATCACCACCATCTGAATATACATTGCGTTTATTTATATCCGATCAAAATTCATGCAATTCAAAACCCCGCAAAACCCTAACGCCATGGAACAGTTTCGTGTTAAAAAAGAATACATAGAACCGGTAATTAACTACAACGATAATGTTAATGCAAGTAAACGGAAGAACGTTTCATCTGTTCCGGTGATTGATCTTGATAGTTCCGACGATGATTCGTCAGTTTCCGGTACCGGAAAATATTCTAGGGTTTTAAATAATAAAAAGATGAAATCTTGTAATGACGTCGTTTTGCCTGATGGCTTTCTTGATCCTTTACCACCAAAAAACGATGGTGCATGTGCAGCACGTGTTGTGGATGGAAGTTGTAAGCAGTTTTGGAAGGCTGGTGATTTTGATCAGGGTTCTGGTGGTAATTGGGAAACACCACCTGGTATGTTATTTATAATTTAATTAATAATAATAATGTAATGTATGTGTTTTGTATTTTGGTAATTCATTGCTAATTAATTGTATTTAGTAGAATTTAATATGTTACAATCTGTGGTTGTAATTGTAATTATCTGACTGGATACTTAAGTGTTCAATTTGTTTGTTAGTATAAGTTTTTTTGAACCAGTAAAGGGGTCTCTTTTTCTTGATGGTTTGTCAGAAACTAATTTTTTATTATTTGCTTGTTGCAAACACCATAATCAGACAGTCTCCCCCAAAACGCGATCCTAATTTACGTTTAATGTGTTTCAGGTGGTATGGATCATGTAAGGGTACATCCAAGGTTTCTACACTCCAATGCAACTAGTCATAAGTGGGTTCTTGGCGGTAATTTTACTTAACCCATTGAAAAGTCTCTGACTTTATTACTCGTTTATGTTTGAGCTTTTTTTTAGTGATGCATTTGTGTGTTTTCTTGATCATGCAGCTTTTGCTGAACTTTTGGATAATTCGTTAGATGAGGTATTTTAGTTTACCTTTGAACATCTTTTATTGTTATATATATGCGTTTCACTCAATTGTGTTTTTGGTTTTACTTGTTAGGTTTGCAATGGTGCTACGTATGTCAGCATTGATATGCTAAAAAACAAGAAAGATGGGAATAGAATGTTGGTGATTGAAGGTAAGATATGTGGCCTAATTATGGTGTTTAATGTATGCTCTGTGACTTGTGTCATGTCTTTTAGAATTTCGTTAGCTGTTAACCTCCTGTTATCGTCAATAGATAATGGTGGTGGGATGGACCCTGATAAGTTGCGACAATGTATGTCTCTTGGATATTCATTGAAAAGCAAGGTTGCAAATACCATTGGACAATGTAAGTGTACTTGAAAATTTTAATGAAGTCACCGTGTTATGTGCGTATGATGATTATAAGTACGGGATCAAAATAAGTATCAATTGTCTAATTTTTTACAGATGGAAATGGTTTCAAGACAAGTACCATGAGGCTAGGGGCTGATGTTATCGTCTTCTCTAGATGTTCTGCAAAAGATGGAAAAAGGTTTGGTTGTGTTCATTTGTCTAGCTTACATTATAAGTCCAAATATGCAAATTCCTTTAATCCATGCCGTCTTTTTATTTATGCATCTCTATAAGATCTGGGTTCTGGTGTCTGTAGGTCTACACAGAGCATTGGGCTTTTGTCCTACACATTTCTACGAAGCACTGGGAAGGAAGATATAGTAGTGCCCATGGTAATTATATAACCTGCATTATATGCACAAGTTCATCTGTCTTTTGCATTTGTTGAATCATGGAGCTTTTATTTGACTAAAGATTCTTGACCAAAACTATTAAGAATCAAGTCGCTTATGTTATTCCTGTGTTGTTTATCTTAATTGGAATGGAAAAGATTGATTATGAAAGAAATGGTCGAGAATTGAAGAAAATAATGCGGTCGTCGCCTGGTGACTGGGATAAGAATATCGAGGCAGTAGTTCAGTGGTCTCCATTTTCAAGTGAAGCAGACCTCCTGAGACAAGTAAGTTTAATCCTCTTTTTACTGTGTATTGATCGATAATAATTCATCAGGCGGGTTGTGTAACAGGTAGTTTTTTATGTGGATCCAAACATGTGAGCTGGGCTTGTCTGTCTACTCTTTAAATTAATTTTTAAAGTAATTAATGTATTAAATACAACAACAACAACAAGGTTATATCGGTTATATAGAAGTATTTCTATCAGGAAATTTTAAGCATTTGAAAACACAATGGGGGACTTTCGTTCCCTTTTGCTTTGCTACAATTAAGTATCTACCTGTGTGGCCTGTTGTAGATGACGTACCTTCCGAATCGATTCGTTTGTAGGTGAATAGGTCGAAATTGTACATATACTCGCGATTGTAGGTTTTTGATTACCTGATTGGTAATATTCTCTTCTTTGAATTTTGAGCAGCCGCTATGTTACTAATACTTTTTTTATCTGTTCACATATTGTAGTTTGATCATATGAAGGATCAGGGCACACGTATAATCATTTACAATCTGTGGGAGGATGATCAAGGACAATTAGAACTTGATTTCGATGCTGATGAAAATGTTTGTTTCTGTCTTCCTGTAATTAACTTAGGTGGTTAGTATTGAGTGAGGTTAATTTACATTTAATGTGTTTCTTGCAGGATATTCAAATTCGAGGTGTTAATCGAGATGAAAAGAATATCCAAATGGCCAGGGACTTCCCAAACTCTAGACACTTTTTGACTTATCGACATTCAATGAGAGTAAGGCTTGCTTCTAAGTTATATAACGTAAATAAGTCCTTATATGCATCTATAAACTGATTATGGTTTAATTATGTGTCTTCTATTTCTTTTCTATTTTAGAGTTACGCATCCATTCTTTATCTAAGAGTCCCGCCTGGGTTCCGAATGATTCTTCGCGGAAAGGATGTTGAGCACCATAATATAGTTAATGATATGATGATGACAACTGAGGTGACATATCGTCCACAACCTGGTACTGAAGGACTTACTAAGGATTCAAATGTAATGTTGGTTTTGGTTTAAATAATTTGTGTGTTATTTATTCTTTAATTTTATTCATACTAATCTTTTTGGTTTTCAATGAACAGATTGTTGCGGTTGTTACTATGGGGTTTGTGAAGGATGCAAAATCTCATATTGATGTTCAAGGATACAATGTATATCATAAAAATCGGCTCATTAAGGTCGGAATTTACGTAGTTGTTTTTTTAATTTTTACTACTAGAAGTGGCAATTTAACGAATTTACTTTTGAATGGGTTATGGTTTATCTGTAACTGATAAAAAGGATCAAATAGGGCTGAAAGTCGCCTATAGTGTAATTTCAATCATTACAGCCCCATGAATCGCTTTATTTATATAAAAGATTATTATTGAATTGTAATAACAAAATCTAATAGAATTTGTCTATCCAGTTTCAAACAATTTTTTTTTACTTTGACAAGATAGAAACACTTACATTAACAGCGGTTTATATATTACAGCCATTCTGGAGACTCTGGAATGCTTCAGGAAGTGATGGTCGTGGAGTAATAGGTCATGTCTCTTCCTTGAAATTTGTTATATGTAAATACATGATATTAGAAAAAAGATTTTGAAATAGTTTTTTTTTTCTTGTTTATTAGGTGTGTTAGAAGCTAATTTTGTAGAACCAGCTCATGATAAACAGGGGTTTGAGCGTACTATTGTCCTTTCAAGACTTGAATCACGTCTTCTTCAGATGCAGAAAACATACTGGTATGTATTATATGCTAATGCACTTCCATTATTTGTAGAGGTGGCAATATTGACCCATTTAATGAGGGTTATGTTTGATCTCTGATGGGTCAAATAAGCATGTTAAATAAAAAATACAATGGAAACGGGTGAAATGAGTCAAACCAGTCGTGCAAAGTGTATCCGTAAAGCATAAACCTCCAAAAACTTTTTTTATGCAGAAGAATTAAATAGTTCTTGAAAATTATAATCATAAGTCACATAGAATCATTAAGAAGAAACTAAATATATGAAAAAAGGTTTCTCGGGTCAACCCTAGTTCTAGGTGTTTTCAAAGCTGTTCCATGAAAAAAAGTACAATCCCTGTCAATAGGTCGGGTTGGTCATATATTCAAATTTAGTTGGGTCGTGGGTCAGTTCATGATCCATTAAGTTGGGTTTTGGGTCAGATCATTAGCTGAGCCGATCCAACTCCAGACACTTTGACAGGCCTCAACCCTTTCAGTACCGAAAAATACCACTTTTGACCATTTATCCAATCCGCATGACTGGCCACTTTTGCCACCTCTAGTAATGTGCAACCAATGAAGCGTAACCACTTACTGATTCAGGCGTACATACTGCCATAAAATCGGATACGCTCCAAGAGTCAATAAGAACCATCTGGATGATAGAGGTACATGATGTTATATTTTCTTTTGGTTTCGAGAGGGGGGAGGGGGATTTGAATACACAGTTATGAGAGATTCTTGATCTTTATGTTATGAATTTGTTGTTCTAGAATCTTCTCCTGACTATTCCCCTCAAACAAATAAAAAGAAAGCTGCATCAACAATACCAGATCGTGTATCAAACAAATCAGTTTCAGTATGGCCGGGTCAACGTTTTGAAGCCGAGCAAGATTATTCTCCTTATGGAAATACAACGGATCTTTTCAGAGGCTCTCAGTCTCAGGTAACTTTGTTACATCAGTTTAGTAGTGTTGGTAAAATGGGTGGGTTGGGAGGTTAGGTTACCTGGCGAAACACATTACTGTATATTTTTTAGGGATTAAAAACTCTATAAATCTATAATCTATATCTATAATCTATAATCTATAAATCTATAAACCCTTATAATGCATTTAGGGTCCAAGCTTAAAATTTATAAATGTCATATGCAAAATACCATTTTTACCCTTTTCATTTGAATTGACAAAACTAATATGGTAAGTTTAGTTAACCTTATTACTTTATATAATACTAGGTGAGGTCCTGCGACAACGCGGGGTTTCGATATTTGATTTTATAAATTGTTTAACTAAAAAGTTAGGTCAAATGAAATTGTACCATGAACCGGATTTTTATATAATATAATCGCCAACCAATGACATTTAGCATATACTTTATCAGTTTGGTACGGTTCAGGTTTTTTGATTTTTCTAAGTTAAGATATTAAAAATACATGTCGGTTGTAAATTATATATTATCTAAATTGTAAATATTTTAGTTATAACATTTACCCATTTTATGAAGGGGCAGATAATCAAACATTTATTAATATAATATGCATATAATAAGGAGGTAGTATAGAATTATTGTAACCCATAAAACAGTTTTTTAAATCTTAAATTAACTATGAATTCAGTGTAACTCAAATAACTGTATTTTGTAATTTAAACCTAAATTTCTATCCAAATCGTACATTGTTGTGATTATATATATACATATATATAAGCGATAACAATAGATTTTGAATAGCGATAATAATAATCCATATTTATCAACTTAATCTTTGTAGACGTTAATTTTTAGCAAATCAATAAAATGCTCAATAGCATATTTATTATCAAGTACATTTAAAACTTGTTATTATAAATTCAAAGATGTGTGTATGAAAAGGAAAAATAATATTTTAATATGAAAATCTACATTTAATTTAAACCTTCAAAATTTATTGAAGTTTCATGATCTTCAAGATGGTCTTTATCATTTAATAGTTTTATAGTAAAACCGAAGTTGTTTCTGGCAATGCTTTAAACACAACTTGTAAAAATATAAAATCCATGAATCACAAAAAGAAAACAATTTTTAGTTTCATAATGTTGATAAAAAAATTCATGTAATTAATCAATATAGATAAATATTTCACATATGATTGGTTTATTTATAAATTACCACTTGAAATGTCATGATATTTAAATTATAAGGACTAAAAAAATAGGGAAGTATTGGAAGTGTCAATTACAATAGTTGTGGATACACATTATTATAATTGGAAAAAAAATGAAGGAAATAATTTTTAACCGTAAGATCTTTATGGATGGAACTAATCTAAGGTTCAGATTGCTCCATTGTATTCTGTTTTATATATATATATATATATATATATATATATATATATATAAAGATATCGATAACTATATTATTTCTATATACATTTTAGAGATATATATTAAAGTTTATACTTTGTCTTTGAGTTTATTATAAAATTTACAACGATTGATCACATAACTTCTTAGTCGATTTCTAAAATACCGCTGCATAGCGCGGGTAATGTACTAGTACCATAATGGATGTGTTAAATCTGATTACAGAAAGTCTTATAATGATTATAAGAATAATGGAACTTTTGCAATTAATTGGTCTAGGAGCTTGTATGTTCTTTTTTGCTTCTTTTTTTAGAAGACTGGGTATATGTTTTCAAAATACACTTTGGGAGACTTTTGATCCCTTTCACCCGTTTTCAGCATATCTTAATATCTTTGATTCTACAAACTTGAACGTGAGGGATAACACATAACCTAACATAATCCAATTCATTCGTGAAAAAATGGGTCGTAAGCGCTACATCTACAGTTTTAGATGTGGTCTGTCATTATGTTCTGAAGGGTGTATTGAACTGCAATTATGTTATTATGAGCGCCACTTGGAAATGAAGTGTATAAGATGCGTTAAATTTATATGAACGGCATATCTTTTGGTTGGCAGTTTCTGGATGTTGGTGAAGATGGAAGTGGTCCCATAAATTGTAGCACAGCCGATATAACTCAGTTGATGGAAGAGAACCGCCAATTAAAAGAGAAGTGTGTCACCTATTTCCGTCATATCAGTATAACTTAGAATCTATTGCAAGCACCTGTGATTGCATTTGTAATTTTGTCTGTGTTCTTATCCTTGTAGATTGAACAGGAAGGATGGAGATATCTTAGGTAATGTTCTGCATGAATTAGAAAGTGAAAGAAAACGTTGCAGGGAACTTGAAGCTGAGGTATTTCTTAAAAAGCTAACCTTTTTCACCAAGTTGACTGCTTATTTCTTCTTTTTTTCCATATACCGGGAGTGGAGGATAGATGATTTATATTCTTAAAAGGGAATTTTTACTACTACTTTTTTAACAGTTGGATCTGAACTATTCATTCTTACCTGAGTCATATACTTACTTCACGTACTTGTTCTAACTGTTGCCTGCATCTTGTAATTAGCTTGAAGAAGTAACGAAGAAATGTGAGAGTCTCAACCAGGTACAAGAAAGTATAATCGATAAATTTGCAGAGGAAAGAGAGGAACGAGAAACAGAGGAGGCAGCCTTAAGAAAGAAGTTGAAGGTTTGTTCATTTTCTATATTTCGTGTTTTTGTTAGAGACCCTTTTAACCATTTACTGATGAATAGGTCAAATCGGGTTATGTCTAAACGTAGTCTGATTTTGTTGATCATATCTGACCGGCTAACTATTTATGAGACGTTCATAATTTCTGGACAAACAATGTTCCAGTCACCATGAGGATATCGAATTACCCGTTTTGACATGATATTTAATCCGTCAATTTTTTGCACATTTAGCGTGGGTTTTAATTTGCTCCATCATACGGTTTTCAATTGTGATGTTTTTGTTTCTGCAGCAAGCGACTACTACCATCCAAGAATTGGTTGAGCGTGTGAAACAACTAGAGTTAGAGAAGATGAAGACACAAAATTGGACCTCTGGGTAAAAGCAGCAGATGGAAGTTTTTATAGTTGGCTCTGGTTATATAACTGTACATACTTGTATATATTCCCACATTATTTGCCTTATATAATGTTAGAGTCTGATGGTGTTGGTTCCAAATTTTGCATTTAGAATGACAGGCTCAAATTGGATTTAGATATGAGTTATGAGTAATTTCATCTCCTTCTGAGTTCCGAGTGTCAGAACATTTGGTTGAAACTGACATACTTATTTTTTTAATCTCTCTGTTGGTGATTATAAAGATTTGGCAAGTGATATCATTCTGTTGTCATATGTGTTAACAATGCCTTTGGGGATCAAAAACTTTATTACGTATTTAATAAAGTTTGGCATTAGAGCGATTTCATAAACAGCGGTGAATCACATTAACCTAAATAAGCATGTTCATGAAGTCATGCTAGTATGCGGGCCGGCAAATGATAAACACAATAATCTTTTTAACACGGACACCAAATATAATCGTATAAAAAATTTGGTGACTTTCCTTTATACATTTAATTACTCTAATCCTTATATTAAACACAGGTTTTATAAATGGGATAATAATAATAATCCGTAGAGTTAACTCTACAATGATGTTCGTGTTAGCTTAAAATAAGGGCTATTTATGTATACATTGATATATATATATATATATATATATTAATATTGATTAATTTTTCTCAAACATAAATAAGAAAATGTGTGAAGTTACATAGTACTCCCTCCTTATCAGATAAATGTATATCTTTTTATATATATTTGTTCTAAAATAAGCATCACTTGAAAACATTTAATCAATCAAAGTATTTTTATTGTGATGGTCCTCACAAAATTGTGCAGAAACTAACAATGAACATTTAAATTGAGATCGAGATATTATAGCTGTGGTCAAAGAAGAAAACGCCTAGGTAATGCTAAATTGTAAAAAACGTCTCGTACAAATTTATCTTTCAAAAACATGTGATCTTTTTTGATGTGATTTTGTCACTTCTCAAAATGATCAAATCATATCGATTTGACCCGAAACTCGGATATTTCGGGTTTACATGCTCCGTCACTGCGCGTGAGAATACTCTTGTATTAACCACAGTTATCTCCCACGTGCAACTTAACCATGGTTGATTTAACCAGCCACGCGCTCCTCACACACCACTCGCATTTTTCGCATATGCATAGAGAATAAAAACCTCACGTCCACAAGAGGACAGGTTTTCTTTCCAAAACCCTAATTCCCTTCTCTCTCTCTAGAAAAGTTTCTCTCTCTACATTCATCATATCTATACAAATCTATACATACACGCACACTTATCGGAGCTGATTATCATCTCTCTCTGTCTATCTCCGTCGTGCGATCATTCTCACAGCAGCAAATTCAAAGGTTCGATCAGTATCTTACTATCTTAACTCTCATTTTTTGCATCGATTTTGCTTAAAATGATCCTCTCTGCCATTTTTGTCTCTATAATCTCTGAAATTACTGTATATTGATTCATACGCATATAAACTGATTGAGCTGCAAAGTAGTTAAGTACGAGCATTTTTACTCCGTTTAATGCAAAATTTCGTCGCAACCGGAGATTCGGAGTAATTTTTTCAGCAAAGTTAGGTCGGAATAACTTTCCGTTTTTGTAATGTATTGGTTCTACAATCGATGTATATAATGTTAAACTGCATTTCTATTATTGTAGCTTGTTCAACAAGCTGTGTATTCATATTCTCCATTGAATAAACTTAATAACCGAATCGATAATACGTTAGTCAAACTTCTTCATGATTCGGCGGTAGATTTTATTTTTACTTACTCAGAATTTGATTGATTAGATCTATACACCTGTAGATAAACACTGTTTGCATATGTATACATGATGTACTAATTAATATTATAAAATTAATCTCGTGTTTATGCAGTACAGCTACACGTCCGCCATTATCTATACAGTCAAAGATCGATCGATACAATATCTTCGTACAGCTAGCCTACCGAAAAAACATATATATGTATATATAGCAGCTTATTAGCTGAGCTAAACTTCAGATTTTAGCTGCTTTGCTTCAAATCACGCTACAGATTACATGCTAAATCACCAGTTTCCGGTGAAATTATAGATTCCGATGACTTTGAGGTCCGTTAATGGTTTTTTAAGAATCGCATTGGTTACGTTCACGTGTTCGTTGATGTTAATGGTGGTTGCGTTCGTTACAGGTGTGTACGTGCTAATAATCATCTCACTTTACTATTTAATTTAGTTATTAATTCCGCTTTAATATTTCATCTATCTTTCATTAAATTACAGTTCACATTTAAAATCTTCATTATTGTGTTTGTAAGTACCAGTAATTTTTAATTTATTTCTAGGTTATAATTTTGTCTTCTACATTGAATGAAAAACTAGCTAGGATTCTATATACCGTAAAATGTTACTAGATTGATTTACAATTTATTTGCTTCATTTCCTGATGTTAACATCAGGTACGTGGCAATCTGGTAGCGTTTTAATGAAGCCTGGCGGTACAATTGTTGTTGCTAAGAGTACAACCCACAAAAGCACGTTAAATTCTAGTCTCCATCGCAAACTGCTTCATAATCATGGTAAAATCATCAAAAAACTTACCTCTAGATTCATCAATTATTGCTATTTGAACTTTTATTCTTTTATATCATCATCATCATGATTAATGCTCATAAATTACAATATAGTATAAGTCTGTTTTGCTAGTAATATCCTTTTTTAAGATTGCAGTTACTAGTGTTGGTTAGGAACATTAAAACGTTAATTAGCATTACATTACACATAATAATTAAAAAAAGGAGTTAAAATCACCAACCGGTGACAATAATAGTAACAACTATAGGAATAATACTACCAAAAGTGCTGTTATTTTAGTGGCAGTGATGCGTGTGTGAATTGATATTTGGTAACTGTTGTATGCAACAACGGTGTGTCGGTCTTCCCCGGTGATCTTTTTTCTGCTTAATCACTGCAACACTGCACTGCACGCACTGGTAAAATGAGACAGAGCGTTTTTGGTCAGGTATATGTTGGTGTTGAAGTACGGTTTCTGGTGTATTGATGGTGGTGGTAGTGCACGTATGTTTCATTCCACTGGTCAATTCTATTACATGCTGGTGCCTTTACACCCTTTGGTCCCCCATCTCATAACCACCACCACCATGCAAAACCATTTGGATTTTCCCTGGGATCTATAACAAATCTTAACATAATCATATCATTCTAGATACATATACATGCTCCTATTAAAGAGATCTGGCCATGGGGAGGGTCAAGTTTTTAGTAGCAAGTAGTTTGAAGAAAGTGTTAAATTCTTAAATCAAAGTTTTTCTTCTATTGTTATTTTTCCAAAAAGTTGATAGTACTGTTTATTCTAGTTGAAGAGAGTGAAAAAGAAAGCTTTTTAATTTTAAAATTATGAACAGATGTAAATTAGGTTCGATTTTAAGTTATTGGTAGTTTGGAGACAATTTTGGTAAAACTTTTCTTTCCTTTTTCTCCAGTGAAAAATCTTAGAGCACAAACATTTAAGTTGCACACATTTCTTTCTACATTCATGAATTCTCCATTCTTTAAATTCTAGGAAAAAGTGTTAACGTAAATTCAGTGGGCCTCAAATTTAAATTCTTGTTGGTTGGTCCATTTTGCCTTAATTAGTCATATTTAAATTTCTTCGTATATATGGCACAGTACAAAAGTTGATGTGACTGAAGAGCTTTTAGTTTAATGGGTGATAAATAAAACTGCTAGTAATATATAGTCAGTGAATTATTAGTTTGACATTTTAAAAAAAAATTACGGAGTAAAACTATGTGAATATTGCTAAAATAATTATGCTATTATGGTAATGTGTAAAGTTAGGTTTGTGATTTTTATGTAGCAGCAAAAAAGTTAATGTCATAATGTGAACCAATCCCATTAATTGAAATTTAGATACCCAAGTTAGAAGCTAGGTAGATGTAGACTAGGAGTCTTTCATAAACCACTTTTAGGATTTGCATTTGCATCGAAACATGCATATTCTTGTGAAAGGTCGCATTAGTATACTGCGCATGTTACCTAGCGGGGCATCTATCTATCTATATCTCGTTTATTAAATATGTTATAATGTTTGCTTGATAATGAATGATCGTTTTCTGATTGATTTGGATGTTATACAACGTTGAAAAGAGTCTATTTTGTCTTTCGTGTTGGTGGGTTTCTCGCGGTAGTTTTGTATGCGTTTAAAAGTATCATAATAGTACTCCGTAATTCTTATTGTCCTTGTTGGTGGGTTTGTTTCATATGTATTTCGTGATACCTTTTAATTAATTTAATAGAATGACAATACAAAGTTATAAAAGCATATTATAAAATTTAATCAAATTCATTTCTATTTTGTAATTACCATTTAATGGAGTAATTGGTTATCTCTAGTGTTGTGAATTGGTATACACTTATGGTGTATTGTTTTTCAGATTTAGAATATACAGTTAAATGCTTATGTCAGTTTGGTAAAAAATAAATAATCAAGATACGAATTTCTAGTGGTTATAGAAGTTTGCCTACACGTACATTTGCTTTGCTATATTCTTCAAATAAGAATATAACAATAAATTGCTTCATTTTTTCACCTGCAAAGTGTTAGATTGTTCTGAAATTGTCATTTTTTGTTTTTTGATATTCAATTTGAAAGCCCACACATTTATATTCTCAGCTATATGTCAAGTCTGGGAAATGATATCTTCTAAGTATAAAACTCTTACTGCGCGCAATAGAAAAGATTTAATTTTATTACTCCGTAGTTCTGAATTCTTAGAATAAACCATATTACTTTATTATTTTATTGTGAAGGACTTTATATACTAATGGCTTGGAAAAAATTTAAAAATGTTGAATAACTAGAAAATAGTTATGGACAAAAGCAGAAAACGTAAAAAAAAGTTCGACTGTAAAGCAAAAATGTTGACTTTTCACAAATTTTACTATTTTGATGTAAATGAAAGGGTGCAATAAAGGCTCTATCATGTCTGTCTTCTCTCTCATTTTGTTTGTATTAACTATGTGTGCAGCAGCAGCAGCAGAAGCAGGAGATGCAGTGGTGGAACCAAACCGAATATGGGGGGACAAATGTTCGAAGTCCGACATTGTCATCAACCAGGGTCCCACCGATCCCCTCCCAAGTGGCATTCCTACTTACACCGTCGAAATCATGAACGTTTGCACCACCGGTTGTGACATCTCTGGCATCCACCTCAGCTGCGGTTGGTTCAGTTCCGCCAGACTCATCAACCCCCGTCTCTTTAAACGTCTCCGTTACGACGACTGCCTTGTCAATAACGGCAACCCTCTGATTAACGGCCACACCATCTCCTTTCAATACGCCAACACCTTCCGTTACCCTCTCTCCGTTTCCTCCGTTGTCTGTTGATCAGATCTTCCGGCCTTCTTCCACGTATACTAAACTAACCTCCTCATATATACTACTATTTTTGCATAAGCAAGTACAAGTTGTGATCAAGCGTGGCCTGTTTTTGTCATATAAAAACAATGATGTGTCATTGTCATAATGACATGTTAATTAATGCCCAAATGGAGATTACAAGTGAAAAAAAGGGTGGGTTTAAATGTGTAATTTTTCGGTTTGTAGGGGAGAGACTTGTACATGAGATGATTAGACCTGAAATTTTGGTATAGCTAAAAATCCTCATAGTAGTAGTAGTACTAGCTAGTATATATCATCATATATCATATTTGTAGCTGGAAACACAAGTTTGCATGCTGTTTTGCTGGACATTAATTGTTTCACTATATGGAGTACGAAATTGAGTAGCTAAAAGTGTTCAATTCTTGATCGAATGGAAGAAAATAACAAGTATTCGTTCTCCTTTTTCACAGTAATTGATTCGATGATTCGTGGTTATTGTATATTTGTATGGCTTTTATATCAGAACGTGTTGTTAGTTTGTTCAAATTGTTCACGTATGTATTATTGATAGTCATAACAAAAAGAAAATTGTAGAGAATTCTATGTAACTAAAGGCATACATACGAAGCTAGTTTTACTTCTCAAAAATGAAGACAAATCTGAATATCGAACTCTATAAATATTATGTTATAGATAGAGTTCATAATAATGATAATAATACAAGTTTTCAAACATCTAGAGAAGAGGTTTGTAGGAAATGGTAAATATTCTAGGTTAGCGGAGTATATTGTTCATCAAAATTGCCTTATCTATGACGGTGGCCAACCTCACATGTCACACTTTTAATGAGGGGTCCCGAAATCTCAGACTTATTTGTTATTTCTTGTTGGGTCTCAATCATCATCATCATATCAAAATATCTTACTGTCTACTATTTCATTCGTCTTCATCATATCTCACTAATCGCAAGTGACGGCCACCACACCAATATTATCTGTTTAAATATGACTACCGGTTAACATTCATGTCTAACAACCATATATACGTAGTGACCACCCGCAACACACATTAATTTTTCATAATTAAAGATGTTTATTGTTTATACTTTAGATTTCTAAGTATTGATGTTTAGTTGGTAAACTTATTACCATTGGTACGAGTTGGTAACTCGTACCAATGGTAATAAGTTTACCAACTAAACATCAATAATTAGAAATCTTTAACATATACGTAGTGTAATATTATTGTAAAATAAATCTTTAACATATACGTAGTGTAATATTAATCTAAATTGTTTGATGGTGAGCTAATCACATGAAGAAGTCAACGATCATCAAATATCTGTAAAGGATAAAAAAAAAAAATACGATTAACGGATTTGTGATGCCCCTTGATACACAAACTTTGAATTATTTTCTTGATGCACATACTAATTTAAGGTGACACACACTATTTCTATGTTATTCTATTTATTATATGTTAAGAATTATAATATCTGATACAAATCTACCATTAGTATTACCATTTTATGCATAAGAGTTTATCTTAAATACTACAAGTGTCGACAACCAACCCCCTCATATGTACATATAGTCTAAGGATAGGGTGAGAACCAAATTAGCAATGAGAACCGTAAGAACCAATTATATATATATATATATATATATATATATATATATATATATATATTGAAAGAATCTATGGTGAAATATTTTATTTGGGAAGGGGAAATGTAATATTCATCACGATGCATTTTAATTTTCACTACTATAAATGTCAAAAAAGAAAAGTAATTTTTTTTTATGTTGATAAAACCAATACTATGAATGTTAAGTTTCGTTGATAAATTCTTTTGTAGTTTATAAAATCATTTAATGAATATTATATCCAAAATCGTTAATATTCACCGAGGTGAATGCTAACTAAAATTAATGTTAAATTTGTGAAAATGTTAATCTTTTAATTCATCACGGAGAATGTTAAATTATTAAGATGAATATTAACAATTTATTAAATAAATATTCATAAATTAATATTACGACTTTAAAATAGATTTCATAAGTTAATAACCTATTTAATAACCTAAGTGGCTACCCCATTGGGATCTTTGTCTTGGGCTTGACGTTCAACCTATAAAAGATTTAAGTTAAGAAACTTTTATATGAAAATGAAAAATCGCTTTTTTAAAATGAGACGATTGCAATAAGCCCATAACAGTTCGGGTCTTAAGTCTTAACGGGCTGGTCCAAGCTCACAAGTCACACGCTTACGTCATCATTGTACTTTACACACAGGGGTAACAAGAATCTTCCAAATCACACACTAACACACTACACTCTCAAGATTTCATCATACAATCTTTTCCTGAACAAAGATTTCATCACAAACTTTTCTAAATTCACCGAAAAATATAATGCTATCTTGTTTAATCTTGACCAGTTTAGGATTATTTCTGCTAACCCTCATCTCCGGCGGTGATCCTCCCGCCGGAACCATCGTTCTGCCACCACCGGAGTTGCTGGATGTCACGGTGAAACCAATTACTGGTCTAGTTTCTGATTTAAATAGTAAGAAATTAGAAGAGGGTAAAAGACTGTTTAGGGAAAAACAGGCCTTAGAACATGTGAGAACCACACCTAACAACCATAGGAATATTCAAAGGAATGTTAGGAATGCAGTTAAATCGGTTGATTCTTTGTGTAATAAATCTGTGATGAATAACTGTGAAAATTGCAAATGTAAAGCTAGCTCTTCTCAATCACAAAATTTTCAAAAACCAATTCCAAGAGGTAATCAAAGAAATTGGAATCAAATGGTAACTCAAAAACTGGGAAAGAATGTAACAGTGGTTAGAGAACAGCTATGCCTTATATGTGGCAGGAATAATCATCTTCAACATGACTGTTTTCATAATCCAATGAATATTCAAAAGAATGTGAAACAGCCATGGACATCAGCTAATATGATTAATAAACAAAATTTTAAATCTAAAGTTAATCATATTGCTAATGTCAGAAAGATGTATTATAAGGCAAATCAAGCTAAGGCTGCTGCAAAGTCATTCGACTCGATTCGGTTCGTTAACAGCCCTAATTATACCCTCATTTATTTTCACTCAATTTTACTTTGAAACCCGTGCACTAAAACACTAACCGCTTCCTACATCCCTACCCGTCCTCACATCCACCGGCATTTATTTCGAAGCCCTTCCATCGCCGTGAATATCTATTTATTTATATAGTATCTCTTGGTGTATTATTGTAATTCTCGAAGGTGTCTTCTCAACAGGTACTTAATTGATTTGGTGAAAGGAAAGAGAAGGAAGACTTAGTGGGTAATCGGGATATTTTACCGGATGTCGTCACGTAATAGTTTTAAATTTCTGTAGCGGTCTAGGATGTAGCTAGACTCATGTGGAAGTAGGCTAATTTATCGTGCAATTTTTTAAAGATTTATCTTAAGAACTTGTTGACGGTGATGGTTTTGTTACAAATTGTGGTGTTTACAACACCCAATTCCCAACTAAAAATTGCAAGAATGAATAAGAAAGTAAATTTTATGAGTCATGTAATTGTTGTTATGCGAGTTACTCTTGTATGAATGAAGAGGTAATCACTAATTTGTCAATAAAAAAAAAAAGAAGTCGTCAAACATATATATCATGCATAAATTGCACAGTAGTTGAGTAAGCAAACAATAGGCTTGACCCATGAAGGTACTGGAAGTGGAGTCGAAGAAAGAAGACATGAAGATTTTTTTGGTTTAGGTATGTCGGAGTTGTGACTATCGAAGAATAAAGTATACGGAGTATTAGGTAAAGTGCTTTGGGGGTATAATAGTCTAAACACAAAAATTGCCTGTGTAGGTATTAAAGTGGCCTGTGGAAATATCATGACCCTTATATTATGTATATTTGATCAATTAACATCATTTTCTACTCTAAAGGACATATATACCCTTATGGCCTTATTCTCATTTTCTTTAATTATTTTTCGACTTGTTTGCATTTAATATTTTCCTTATTCAACTACTTAAAAAGGCAAATAATTACAATAAATAATTGTTATCTCCGTCGGGGTTCACTAAAAAACGTGCACAACGTTTGCTATCAACATACAAATTACAATTACACTATAAGTTACTCATTTACATAACTCATGATTAACTGCTATAGATGAGCGAATTAAGCACAATGAGGAAGCTTTTGACAAAATTCGATCAATTAACATATAGGTAGGAAAAATCTTATCAAAAGTATGAGTAAAAGTAGTTGATGTTATAAAGTAGCAAATACCAAGGAAACTTAGGGGTGCATTAAGTTACAGAAAATCCTCCGTTTTTCTTGAAAAACTCCTTTAAGAAAATAAGAAAACGTGTTCATATTGGTGTTTTCTAAAATAAATTCCAAGAAAAGGAAAATTTGTGTTTTCCCTTTTAGAAATACAATGTAAAAAACTACTTTTGATGATTTTTAAAGTTTTCCATCTTTAGTTTTCCTTGAAAAAGGAAAACTCCATCCCCTACAACTAAACACGTTTACTAATTTTTTTTCATGTTTTTCTAGAGAAGTAAAACACTTCTCATTCTTTAAAGAAATAGAAAAAGAAAAATGAAGAAATTTTTCTATAACTAAACGAATATTTTATAAAACCTGAAAAAAATCTAATTCCGATCGAAATGGTGCCGACCAGTTGTGGTTAGAGTAGGCTCATAAATTAGAAACTAGAAAAGAAAAATTAAAAGTAATAATATAATAGAAAATCTATTTTTTTTATTAAGAAAAAACAACATTGAGGGTATATTCGTCATTTCATGTGAATAAGAATGTCAATTGATCAAATATACATAACACATGGATGTCTACTGCCATTTAAAATTTTGAAGGATGATCCATATATTTTTGACAAAACACAGAGATGATCCGTGCAATTTGCTATAGTAAATAATAATACAAGTTTTCGAACATCTAGCGAAGAGGTTTGCAGGAAATGATAATGTTCTAGGTTGTAGAATCTGATCATATGTGACGATTATATGGAATATTTGTTTATCAAAAACTGGCTTATCTATGACGGTGGCCAACCTCACATGTCACACTTTTAATGAGGGGTCCCGAAATCTGTTACGGAGTATTTTAAATTATTGATGTTTAGTTGGTAACACAAGATTTAATCTTAAATACCACAAGTATCGATAACAAACCCCTATTTTATATAAGTTACGCAAACATTATAATACATAAGGATATTATAGAATAGATAATTCTCTATCCATAACTAGTGATATAACACCACTTACTATAATATAGATATTTATCGATAAATGTGAAATCAAGAAAAATTCAGTTATGCGGTCTTTATAAACCGTGTTCAGTATTGGTTTGGTATTTTCTGAGATATTGTCGGCGTGTCGCTAAGTTGATGGTTTAGATTTTTAGTTCTTCATGTCATGATCCTAGGTGGTAACTAAAAATCACTTACTTTATAACTATTTTGGTAAACTCGACCAAATAAGCACACCTAATTAAGCCCCATTGTGATATTTCTCTTGGGCCTCGACACTCAACTATTTAAGATATATATGTTAAGAAACTTATATATAAAAACACATTTTTAAAGTGAGACGATTTCAAATAAGCCCATAACAGTTCGGGTCCTAAAGTCTTAACGGGCTGGTCCAAGATCACAAGTCACACGCTTACGTCATCATTGTACTTTATACACACGGTAACAACAATCATCCAAATCACACAGGAACACACTACACTTTCAAGATTTCATCACACACTCTTCCAAATCTAATTTCACAAATTACCCACTACTTTATTCCACCATCTGAACCCAAAGATACCTGCTTTCCTTAATTTCAAAATCTTAATCTTAACCCCCATTAATTTCTTGAAAAGAAGATGAAATTGAAAAAGTATAAGAAAACTTTTCTGAATTCACCGAAAAATATAATGCTATCTTGTTTAATCTTGACCGGTTTAGGATTATTTCTGCTAACCCTCATCTCCGGCGGTGATCTTCCCGCCGGAACCATCGTTCTGCCACCACCGGAGTTGCTGGATGTCACGGTGAAACCGGTGGCTAATTGCGCCACGGTGGAAGATATGGGAAATGAAGCTGTCGGTGGAGGGGATTCATGGAAAGAAAGTTTGAAAGTTAGGAGATTAATTCACAGTCACTTTGAACTTCAAGGTATGAATTTTATAGAAATTATTATTAATTTTCTTGATTAGATTTATCTGATTTTTACATTTTCAGTCAACATTAACTCAGTCTATATCTGGTGTGAAGTTGTTATGAATGTTTGATGTAATTAGTGAATTGTTTACATATTGTATCCTTTTGATTGATGTATTAAGTACGAAGTGGTTGGTGACAGAGAAATTGGTATGTTTATTGGTATGACTTATTGTTAGGACTGGAAACGAGTTGAGCCAGGTTCGAGCTTGACTTGATAAGATTGGATCAGTCTTATCAAGGCAGGCTCGAGTAAGATTCGAACTTAAATAGTTAATTCATTCTAAATAACTTTAAAGTATTAACCAATATGGATATAGGTTACAAGTGTATATGACCCAACCTTATGTATGGATAGGCCAGGGTCCATAGTTTAGGCTTGTATTCCGGATGTACTTCATAAATAGTTTTCAATCATTAGTGCAATACAAAGTCCCTACGCATAGTTCGTTATCTATCTGAAAGTATTTACCAATGTTCAATAAAACACATCGATTCATGTTCGAGTACTTGACCAATGATGTTTACCAAAAGTACATACATACATCTTAGCACATACATAAGGAGTAAAAAGCTTGATAGAATTATGAGACGAGTTATGAGCTCAAACTCAAGTCATTTTATGTTTACCAAAAGAATTATTTCCCCCTTATGTTAGGAGCATCGCGAGTTCGGTCACTACCTCCTGACCAGTTTTGCAAGCAAGGTTTTGTAATGGGAAAAGCTTCAGAAGCTGGATTTGGTAACGAAATGTACAAAATCTTGACAGCTGCAGCACTCAGCATCATGTTGAATCGATCGCTGATTATTGGGCAAACGAGGCATATTGGTTTTTTCTTTCTCTTGATCTTCTACTATTATAAACCTCATACATATTATATCGGCCAAAAATGCTTATTTCTCTGTTCGTGTTTATTAGGGACAAGTATCCATTTGGGGACTATATAACCTACGCCAATTTTACATTTACTTTAAAGGAAGTGAAACATCTATGGAGAAAAAACGATTGTGTAGGCAAGTATGGGCGACATCTTGTTATGCGGGTTGATGATTTCGAGAAACCTTCAGAAACAAACGCGTTGTGCAGTGATTGGAGAAAATGGAAGCACCCAATTATATGGTAAACATCTACTATGTATTAATCTTATTACTTACTAGTATTTAGTATCTGTGTGCACTCATTATTTAGGATAAAAACCAGACACGTTTCTGCAACTAAACATGGACTAAGCTTCACATAAAGAGTAACCTTAAGAAAGTTGATCATTGAGATAAATTTAGAATGGCATAAATTTTTCTGAACTTTTAAGGATCTAACTATGTCATTATCCAATTATAGTTTTTGATGTTGTAACTTGTAATGATCTCGTTTAAATGTTATTAGTGAATTTGAAAATTAGGTTTAAAGGTACAACAGATGCTGTGGCTGCTCAGTTTTTTCTAAAGAACGTACATGTTGAAATGAGGAAGTCGGCTTCTAACCTATTTGGCAGTACAGAGTTTCTTCGTTCTAGACCGAATGTAATTGGGGAACTACTAAGAGTACTGATATCACCTTCATCAGATGTTCAAAACGCAGTTGACTCAGCTCTTAGTGGTGGCCCTGATCCCCATATTTCTGTACATATGCGGATGCTAATGAACAGGTACTTTTTGATAGTTCTAATATTTTCTTGAAACTATTGAGTACTAAAATGTCGATTTAGTTGTGAACAATGGTAGTTTCCATGCTTGTAGGTCTATTAGAGCCGTCACCACCGTGTTGAATTGCATTAAGACGACCATTGCGGGAATATCTCGACCCCGTATTGTAGTGGTCTCCGACACACCATCCCTTGTTAGTGAACTCATGCCAAAACTTCATGAGTTCGCTGAGGTACTTATCTAGTAATTTTGTATTATTCATATTCTTTTTTTTTCACGTTGATGATGTTAAATTTGAATGGTTAGGTTCTTCATTTTGAGTACAAGAAGTTTAGAGGGAACATTTCTGGTAGTAGCGTGATAGCGGCTTCTGATGTCGGGTTTAGAGCGAAAGACTGGGGACCTGCGCCTCGATGGGTTGCTTTTGTGGACTTCTTTTTAGCCTCTCGTGCCACACATGCTGTAATTTCGGGTGCCCACAGACGTGTAGGGACCACTTACGCACAGCTTATCGCAGCATTAGCCGCAGCTTATCAACTTGGTAATAAAACTCTCTCTTGAAATCTTTCAATTTATATATACTAATTGTTTGTATAAGAGGTGGCAACATGGTAGGCCGATAAGGCGATAACGGATCAAAATAAGGATTTATTTTTTGTCAAAATGGGTTGGGCTACACACACTTTCTTCTTTATGTGTCTTGACTCCTGTAAAAACAATGATGTATTACTTATGATCAGAAACAGATAGCATTACAATTATAAATCTAGTAGTATATTTCGGAGTTTATATGCATTTTGGGTACTTCTGAGTTTTGACTGTTTTTCCAGTTTGGCCAATGATTTATGTGTAACCATTTGACCCGTTAGTGACTATGTGAAACCCAAATCTGCCTGTTTTCTGGAGGAAATTGCCATCTCTAGAAAGAAAAAAAACAAAAACTCACGTTTTGTGTATATTTTAGATGAAGAGCGAGGTGGTCCTGCGAATTTTTCATTCATTAGCAGTTTCCAAAACAATCTATTGTATCAAGGGTTGCAAAATCAAGTCGGGTGGGGTCATGTTTGGAACCGATTTGGTGGTCCATTAAGTTGTCATAGCCAGCCGAGCCAATGTGCACTCACCCCTGTTCTTCCTCCCGGCTGGTGGGACGGGTTATGGCAGTCACCAATACCACGAGACATACGTAGAATGGAAGCCTACGGAGTGAATCTTTCAGGATTTGGAACGATTGACGAAAATCGTCTTCAGGTTTATTGTGATGCCAAAAAAGATACCATAAGAACTATTTCTATTATTCAAAAATGTACTGGACTGAAATGTTCCTAACAAACCATGGACTTGAACTGTTAATTCGTTTATTCATTAGTCTATAATGTTTACAAGTATTCTATCGGGGTTAAAACCGAATATAAATGTTTTTTTAGCTAAAGCATGATAAGAATATAAAAAGAAAATGAATTTTTACATATACCTATGTAGTTACATTTACCAATCAATTTTCTATGCGTACGTTTTTGGACATATATTTTAAGTACCCCAATCACTTAAAAAAAAGGTTTACACCTTCGAGTTAAACCTGAAAGCATAAAAGTTTTATTGTCTAAAATAGTGTTACGCTAAGATTCTATGACCAGTGGGCCATTGCAACCATATTCAGATCCATATAAGTCCAGTGGGCCATTTCAACCATATGACCATTTCTACGGGTAAAAAAATGCACAAAAGCAACAAGTCAGATTTTCCAAATGCAATTCTGATCAGCCCAAATCAAATTCATTTAACATCCTTAGTTCCTTACCTGTCTAACTATCTTACCAATAAGAACAGGGTAATGACGTATAAACCACTGTTTTAATACATTGACCAAGATAAGTATAAGTTTTTATCGCAGAATGTTGATAAATTTATCAAAAATAATAGTATGAATTTATCAAAAATAATAGTGAAAATATTATCATCCGTAAGTATAACTATTTGTGACACTAAGGTAATGTTTTGAAAACCGTTTTTTAAATGGTTAGAGTCCCGGTTCAACTGGTCGGACTGCCAGTTCAAAACCGGAATTAAAAGACAAAATAAAAACCGGTCCGGTTCCTGGCCGGTGAAAGTCGGAAAACCGTCTGGTTCGTTGACTGGTTAAACTATGTTCAAAACCAATTTTCAACCAACCGAAAATTACGGACCGGTCTAACCGGTTTTCAAAATATTGTTTTATTGTAAGCATTTAAATAAATAATAAACATAAATATTGTAAAAAAAAATATATAGTTTTTATATATTAGGGAAAATGTAAGAAAATATTGAACATTCCCGGCTCATGATTCATACTTTTAACCGTAGTATAACATAGTAGTAAGTAGTAACTCTTGTCAAATCTGGGTGTTTGCCTTCTTCTAAACAAACGATTAAATTTCACCGAAATTTATGACGTGTAATCTTGTTGTTAGTATTTGGGACGATTTTAATATACAACAAGGAGCTAGAAAAGTAAATCATGACTAAGAGATTCAATATTTATTACACATTACAGTTACTTTTAGTATGATACTCAAATTTAAGAAAACAAAAAGTTATTTCCAAACATTAAAGTCCGACTAGATTTACATAATTTGATTTACAATCTCTTTATTATATATATAAAAGAAAACATAAATTATGTAGTCATTTTAAAAATAGATAATTTAAAAGTAATCTTGATTATTAAATGTATAAGGGTAATTAATTATGATCATTGATTTTCTTTTTCAAAATTGACTACCTAAATAGCAAAATGGGTTATATCCAAAAGACATCAATGCCTTTCAAGTTCAATTATAATTACTGATAATTAACATTAGTACTTAAGTTAATTTAATAGAAAATTAGTCTTTTAATCTCATAAATACGGTTCATTAAACTTAATGATAATTTATTCCCCAATGCATTTTAATTAAAGTTGCTAGTATTCATATTACAATCGTATGATTTAATTAAATTAAATTATCATAAATAAACCCATTTTATTTAATTATCATAAATTAAATTAAATTAAATTATCATAAGTAATGAGTATTTTAATTAATATTTTTTTTTCAATTTTTAAATTCAAATACAATTATGATGTTAATTTGTACTTAAAAGTGTTTTTAGTTTAACCGGATATGTTATTACTAATTATATATATAAAAGAAAATATAAATTATGTAGTCATTTTAAAAATAGATAATTTAAAAGTAATCTTGACCATTAAATGTATAAGGGTAATTAATTATGATCATTGATTTTCTCTTTCAAAATTGGCTACCTAAATAGCAAAATGAGCTATATCCAAAAGACATCAATGCCCTTCAAGTTCAATTATAATTACTAATAATTAACATAGTCTTTTAATCTCACGAATACGGTTCATTAAATTTAATGATAATTTGTTCCCCAATGCATTTTAATTAAAGTTGCTAGTATTCATATTACAATCGTATAATTAAATTAAATTAAATTATCATAAATAAACCCATTTTATTTAATTATCATAAATTAAATTAAATTGAATTATCATAAATTAAATTATCATAAGTAATGAGTATTTTAATTAATATATTTTTTTCAATTTTTAAATTCAAATACAATTCTGATGTTAATTTGTACTTAAAAGTGTTTTTAGTTTAACCGGATATGTTATTACTAACTTTGAAACCCGTGTATATACATGTGCAGTTAGTTTTATATTTATTTTTAATACATATACAAAATATATTTAGATAATTAAACTTTATCTTAGTTTGATTTTTACAATCAAGCTTGAAATAAAATTATTTATAGTTGTATGTATATATTAAACCATCTAATCAGTGATTGTATATTGATTCCAAATGATCGGTTTTGTTGTTTAGTTGACTTGAAGGAATCCGATAGAAAAAGATTTGAGAAAAAGAAGGAAAAAATTGTGTCTTTAATTGTTATATTAACATATGTGAATGTTCTGCATAAATAATAGTTCGGAGTTTTGACAATTACTTAAATAATAAAATATTAACTTTCAACGTCAAAACTATAATTATTCAAATTATAGGAATTATGCATCATAGAATTCATTAATGACTATTATTTATTTATTTTTTGTTAAAATTCATAGATTTGAGTGGTATTAATTTTACATTTAATTAAAACTAAAGGATTTTATTGATTAACCAAGAGTTTATATAATTGATGATATCTTAAAGGTTATTCATATATTATATTTGGGATGATTAATTAACGTATATAAAGAAAAACATATTGAATATTTACATGTATAGATATGTAGCCAATTTCAAATACAATACTGATTTCAATTTCAATACGATACTAATACTATGAAATATGAAAGAAAACATAATAAGGCTATAAACATTAAGTACTTTTGCTATTTTACTTACACATAATAAATCAATATGCTACATTCACTCAAATTATATTGTTTATTTTTATTTCTGGTAAGGAAAATGTTTTTAAGTTAAAAATTAATTATTAATGAGTGGTGCAGATCACATGCTAATTATACAATTTCATAATTATGAAATTTCATATTGTAAGAATGAATAGTCGTTATCAAATTTATGTACGGGTATCAATTACTAAAAGAGTATTATCATATCATTTGATGGATGTGAGTAGGGGTGTTCGTGGACGGTTAACCGGAGACTCGGTTAACCGGAGACCGGTTAACCGGAGTCTCAGTTCGTAATATTTTTAAATCTAAATCGAAACTGAAAAAATGGGTTAACCGGAAATCGGTTAACCGTTTTTTCAGTTCGGATGATCGGTTAACCAAATGAACCGTTAATTAATTAATAATTACTTAAAAAGTAATTAATAACACACATATAAATATTTATTTTTCAATGTTCACTATATTTAAAATACTTTGATAATAGAAGTATCAAACGATAACCATTTTACTCTTTATAATTGTGTATTTATGTTATACGTACGTAAATTGTTTCAATATAATTAGAAACTAAGTAGAAGTAATTACCATATTAGGCCAAAAATTTTAAGTAAATTACATTAAAATGAGTGAAAAAGAAATAAAAATAATTTTATCAAAATAAAAGTGTAAATATCTATATATAAATATAATATGTACACTATATATACATATATTTAAAAATATATATAAAGTTTTAGGTTTTTTCGGTTAACCATTTATAACGTCCATCCCAAAATCATGAACCGAAATCGAAACCGAAAAACTGAAAAAAAATTGGTTCGGTTAACCGAAATCGAAAAACGAAAAAAATTCGGTTCGGTTAACCAAAATTCGGTTCGATTCTACCGGTTTTCTGATCGGTTTTTCAGTTTCGGAATTTTTTGAACACCCCTAGATGTGAGTACACCTTTTATTAAGTTGCTAATGAAAAAAAAATCACCATTCCGATTTTTGGGGATACACTGAAAGAAGACAACTTTATTGATTTGTCTGGTTTTGATGTGAGATCATATAATAAAATTTATCATCTTATTGATAATGCATAAAAGATAAACTTGTTAGGTCATCTAAAGTTTGTAGATGTCCATCTTTTGAGCCCGTAACGGATGGATACAACATTGTCTCAGTCGATGATATATTGTCATGGAATGTTCCAAGTATATCTAGGTTTGGTTGGTTCCCGAAATATCATTTTTGTTATTCCTTTGTATTTATCGTTTTGTTTTTTGTGTCATTGAATAAATTTGAAATATCTTTATGCAGATGTAGTGGGCTATTTGTGTCAAGCAAGCTATTGAACATCAAACATAGAACGGGAAGGAGTCGAAGTCACTTATGTTTGAAATCTGGATATCACGTACAACTCTCAATGTAGAATACATGTTTTAATACTACTTGAAGTATTATACTGATCTGCCTTAGAAGACCGTTGATCAAATCCGAGCAACTTTTAAGGCAAGCGAAAATCTATTACAAAGATTTCTTTTATAAACTTATTTTGATTTATTTATAATGAGTAATGATTAAATGGGAAGGAAGTAATGTTGTGTTATGTTCCGCACGCCCAATGAATTTACAATAGAGTATATCTATCAATGGTTGTTTGTAGATCTTTACCTTATTCTACTAGAATAATGGTTTGTAGCTAGGCATCAACGACGGTAACTTATCGAGCGTAATTCTCTTTTAAGAAGGAGGCATAATCATGACATTGAATAACTTATTTCAATAGTTCAATGTCACACCATAAAAGATTTCTACAAACTAAACCGGCGAGACATACCATTTCCACCACATATACAATAGATCAAACTAACCAAGCATATTTAGCACGTATTGAAAGTTAATAATAATTTTTGATGTAACTATTTCAAAGAAATTATATACTATCTGTATTGTACAACGGTTTTTATATTTTCAACATTTGATGACTTTGATATCTAAGACATTAATTAGTTCATTTATAGTTGCTTCATAAAAAACAAGACATTATATAATATCAATTAATTAATTGATTAGTTAATTCAACGTTATATAAGCAGAATCATGTACTAGCCTGCGAATTCGTGGGTTATAAATTAATATTATTATTATAAAAATATAATTTAATGATGATTATTATCCATTCCACGTACACTACATACTGATTTGTAAAGTTAGTTTTTGTTAGGTCTCAAATCATGAAACTAACTCAATGTTGCCATACTCTTTACCATGTTTACATCAATCTTTCGAACAAACATCATATGACTTTGTTCATACTTTATAACCAAAATCATCTTTTTATAACTTTTGTTTCCATTCTAGAAAAAAATAAACTCCAAACTTCGAATGGAAATAAGAAGAGGACACCCTTTGAGTTAAGTTTTAGCCATGTCTTTTCATTTTCTTCTTAAAAATGAAAATTTATTAGAAATTAATCACTTTAACGTTTTGCTTATGATAACATTTTATTTGTAAAACTTTGGATGTTAGAACTCTAGTTTGGTTATAAACAAAAAAATTTTGTGTCATTTATTTGTTCTAAAAATAGTTTTTTTTTTTAATGTACATTGTACGAACATAATTTTCAAAAGGAAAAGTTAGAATAACAAATTTCATCAGAAAACTTTTATTTTGGTTGCAAAAGTACATCATTGTTGGATCAAAAGGGAAACACAAATATCTAAACTAGAGGGATAGATATTTCCCATTAGATATTTCCAATGGCTATGCGAACAATGCCTAACTACATTGCATCGAGTCATCGAATACCTTTATGATGTAGTTTGTTACCATATATATTCCAGTTGTTTTAGAACAAAAAGACTCGGAGAAAATAAAACGTACAAAACAATTAAATAAGCGTACATTGTACAATATAATTAATTTCTTATCATGATATGCATTTAACTTAAAAAATGACAAATCAACTGTAATATAATATTATTATTATTATAGTTATAGTTAAGTTATATAGTCGTCAACGTCTCATACACTTTCTTTGTTATTATCAGAGCATTTTTTTGTAAACAAATTTGTTCAAAAAAACCTAACATTCATTTTCACAAACTTCTTGTCTTTGTTTATAGGTAGTTTGTCACATATAAAAGAATTTTAAATCTCTTTCTCAACCTTTAAACCCAATGAATTTAGGTGATATATATGTATATATATGAAAAAGAATACGTAAATCAATAAAGAGTATATTACATTCTCCATTAATGTGGTATGTCATATGTCTCACTCTCGGTCATTAGGTTAGGTTTTTTGATGGTTCAGCCTTTGACCCGGATTTTCATTTCACCATAATCACTCAAATGCTTAAAATTCTTAAAAAAAAATTAGGGTATTTTAGTCATTTCATCAAAGACAATAAACCGGAAGCGAAATAAAAATATAGTTTAAGAGACTAAACATGTAAAAAAACCTGACCAAGTGATCCAGGTGATATATTTTACTCCCTCCGTCCCAATTTATTCTTTACAGATAACACGCAGTTTAATAAAACATTTTTGTGTATTGTGACATTTTTACCCTTACTTTTTACCCAATTTTTTTTACATACATAAAAAGTAGGGTATTATTAGAAGTCTAGTTAAATATGCCCTCATACTTTTGAAAGTAAATCATTAATTTGGAACGTCTAAAGAATGAAACGTGAAATGTTTATAACGGAGTGATAGGAAATGTAATTTACTCATTAGCAAATTTTTTTATAAGTTAATTAGTTATGTTTTGACATCGGACCAGTCCCATGATGCCACACTTGTAATGATCTTATGGCACTTGGAGGTTAAATTTAATATACATGCTTATAAAATCAGACACAGAATTCGTCCTGTTATTTCAACTAGCTAGGAATTTTTATTGTCCTTTTAATGTTAAATAAATTCGTTGCTGCTTCTTTTTGCTACTTTTTCATTTATGGTCCAAATAAAAAATAAAATACAATAATGGCTAAGTGACACGTGACACAGTTTGAGTCCCTAAAAATCTAGACCATTTTGTAAGACTCTGACAGTACTAAAGAGATCTTTTTATTTTTTATTATTTGTATGATTTGGAAATTGAAAAATGGACACCGTTGGTACACATAAAAATACATCTTTGATTGATCATATCATTGACAATTTCATGTGAAACGATTCAATATATTTGGTTGTTGGGAAAGTAATTATTCTATTTATAATTTGTTCAGACAGATTTACCACCGTTAAAAATATAAGATTAATAAATAAAAATAGTAACGTATTGATTATCATTTTTGTTTGTTGTTGAAAATAGATTTTTATACTTTAGAATACAATTTTCTATTACTATAGTTTCACAGAATTTGCATTTATAATAGAAAGACAAAACAAAATACATGCTTTACAAAATAGTTTATTTCAAAAATGCATGCCGTCATAATTGCATACTCGATAACGACTAGACCACTGGCTTCTAATATTATTTTTTTCATGATGTATTCTAAAATAAATTGCGTACTCGATAACGACCAGACCACTGGCTTCTAATAATATTATTTTCATGATGTCTTCTAAAATAAGCATATACATTGTAAATGTTATACATCTTCATTCTCCATATCTTATATATATATATATATATATATATATATATATATATATATATATATATATATATATATATAACGAACATACATTTAAAAAATTAAAAGAAACTCAAAATTTCTAAATAAACAAACAAACTTATAAATGTCTAACTCCGTATATAAGGAATGTCTACTCAAGCAACAAAAAAAAAGGTCGAATGTTTTTAAGATTGTGTGTGAAACTTAACGTACCAAGAAATTAAATTAAAAACATATCGTTCATATTTTTCTTATTGTAGTTGTATATCGACTTCTTTAACATGTAGATAATCGTTAGTAATTTTAGTTATAGAAATAGTCATGGATTTTATTTAAAAAAAAATTATGAAGAAAATAAAAATAACATATGTGAGTAAAGAACATGTCGTTAGATTATTGAAAAATGTAACTTTATAGATTTTTGGCATCCCAAATCTATGGAAGTGATCAACATATAAAGCTAATTATAGCGTGATAGGGACCTTTCAAATAGTAATTATAATTTGTTTTCTGGTGGAAGGTTTATATAAGACGTACGTGTCTTGATCATTATAATTTCATAATCATTATTAATGGACTAATAATTAGTACTATACATTGATTGATTGTATTCACAATTTGCTACAAAAACAAAATTGAACCAAGAAATGTTTGGCAGGTCATCACAATCTCATTCCATATGTCTGCACACACATTAAGAAATTGCACGTTTAATTTGAGATATACACCCGACCTTTTAATTTTGAGCAGTTTATCTTTTTATATTTTATTTTCTGAAATTAAAAAGAAAAAGAAAAAAAAATCAAGAAGAAGAAGAAGAAGATATTTTTTATATTTGATAAGTTTGCAACTAAAAGAACAACTAAAAATTATTGAACTTCAAATGCATGCATTTATTTTGATAATCAGTTGGATACAGAAACAATAGGACATGGGGTTAGCTACTTAACCTAAAGTTGGATAATTATCATCATCTAAACGATCGAAAAACAAGAACTAATCAGATCATGTACATGATCGAACCATGTATCAATACGGATTACGGATGATTAATTAAAACTCAAAGATATCGATCTAGCTCATGCACCGACTTCAATGGTGTGGCTAGGCACTTGAGGTACTTCAACAACCAAATGATCATCAACTGCAACGTTGTTGTTCTCGTTTAACTTTGCGACAACTGGAATCGAACACATTAAAGCGCTCAGCTTCACAACATCGATGATTTCTTGATCTTTATTTTCCAGGATTTTTTGTTCTTGGGTTTCAATTGTTTTTATTTCTAATCCTGATGACACCTTTTCGTCGCTAACTGGTTTCTTGTTTTTGTATACGAAGTAAAGGATAATTTGTACAATACCGAAGCCGAATCCAAGTACGTTAGGAATCTGTAGTATATAAAGAAGGAATTCATTAGTTACATAAAATTATTAAAAAATATATGCATGATTATTAACTTTTTAAGTATATTTTTTATAATAATTAACTTACCGCAATGTTGAAATCCTGACGAAGTAAACCATAAAAGAACCATGTGACAGCATTGAGGGTGAGGGCCACTGATAATAAAATGGGCATGTACTCCACACTTTTTGTTTTAATAACTTGTCTCTGAGAAAACAGAACAATATAGTACTAAGTCATTGATTAATTAGTAAAATTGTAAGTATTTGTTTATTTTGTATGTGAATCTACTTACCACAACGCCCAAAGGTGCAACAAAAACACACAAAGCAAACACAAGGCAAACCCATCCAACAATCGCGACACGATTAGCCCCTTTAGCAAGAACTTGAGTTAGGCCAACAATCAATCCGAAACCAACCACTATCATCAACACGATTAACTTCAAGCATTCGATCTGTAATACAAAGTTTTGGTTACAACTCATTTCAAAAATATAAAATAAAATGAAATAAATAACTTGTATTGCTAGAAAAGGTGACATAAAAAGATTGATCATATATTTATATCACTCACCCTGGCCTTTTTTGGTGCGTAAATTAGGAAGACGCAAATGTAGAACGTGTTAATGAAGCACCCAACGGTGTTAATGGTGATGAGAAGCATCACATTGCTCTTAAGCAGTGCGTAATAGATCCAAAGCATGGCACTGAATAACCCCACGACGTAAGGCACCGATTGAAAGCCTTCTGTGGATTTCTTTTTGTAAACTTTATAAAACGTCGGTCTGCAGATCGAATAAACGAAACTATTAGTAAAACTTAACTTTATTCATCATGAAATATCAAGGAGAGATTGTGTAGTGAACAAAGGGACTTACAATGGGGAAAGGAACACCATGAAAGATACAGCATTGCCTACAACATATTCATAAGAAGCAAATTGTTAGCAACCAACCAAAAAAACTAGCCAAAAGTGTATGTTTACTATAGCAATATGCATGGTAATGTTATATATATTGTCATGCATAGATATAACTTAGTTTTAGATATTTAAATATAATATTATATATATAGTTAAAAAGAGTAATACATACCAAGAAGGCCAAAAGCAAGAGCAAGATGAGCAAGTGTTTCTGGAGTCATCTTCTATATGAGATTTTTAAACACACACTCAAATTAGACAAAGAGATTTAGAGAACTATAAATTCTTTATCTCTTTCTCTTTGTCTCTTGTATTTTTCTTGGTTTGTTTCTGTATTTAGAACTTGGTTTGATGTGGTGCAAATAAAAGGGTTGAGTGGGGGGTTTATATAGGGAGAGTGATTAGGGTGTGGGACATCTAATAAAACATAGGTTATGATATATGTTTCTTTACATAAAAGTTATATGAAAGTAAAAAAAGAAAGAAGCTTGAATACATTAATCAATATTGAGTGGACACTCATTGTTTACAGGTGTATATAATCACTCATTCCCAACCTAAACTTTATAAATCTGCTTTACATGCAAACCCTTCAATTTTTTTTGATTTTGAGTTTCAAAAGCTAGCCCAAAAAGGTATTTTGGTCAGAGAAAGTTACTTCTTTTGCCTAAGATATATAATAGATCAATGCGCGTAATTATGCCGGACCGTATAAAATTATTTACTATATATTGACGTTTCTCAAAGTATTGTTTTCGGAGTGAGACGTATGAATTGATCAGCATTAGTTATTAACATTTTTGCAAGTACTTAACAAATTATTTGATATAGTGTTCATATTAAGCTCTTATATTAATAAAAAAAAATCCGCACTCAACACAAATTTTCTTTTTAATAGTTAGAGAGCTTCATATGAAGGAATTATTCAGAACAGAGTTTCCATATGTGCATCTATATATGCAACAAGATTAATTATATTGTACATGTTAACAAATAAACTTATATGATTTGATTTAATTGAGTACATTGTATAATTCAGTTTTATATATATAGTTATTGTAAAATGTAAACAAATGGTTTATGTAAACAAGTTAACAAACAATAACTTATTCATTTTAGCAAAAGAAGAAAACAAGCTACATATATAGTAGACTACAGACTAATGGTACGGTATATATTGCCGAAAAAAATGATCAAGGTTCTTAAACAAACGAGTGGGAGGGAATTTTTCCAAATTAATTGTGAATAAATTATGAAAATTTTCGGAGAAATTAAAGAATTTGTTTGACAAAAAATAATATAAAATATATATATGGGTACGAAGGGTATTGTCTAATTAAGTATTAAGGTTTGCAAATGAATAGTGGCTAAAATGTCATATAGAGAGAGAGAGAAAGAGAGAGAGGAATGATCCAGAGGGAAGTTCATTTTTTGGGGGGAAGCGTTAGTATTCATCAAGAAGCATATTACCTTCACACATACAAATCACGAAAAAAGCAAACTGAAATTTAGTAAATGTTAATCATAATCGATGCTATGAATGTTAAGCTTCCTTGATAAATTCTTTCTGCAAGTTATAACATCGATTTATGAATATTAGATTCAAATCCGTTAATATGCATCGCGGTGAATATTAGTTAATGTGCATTGTGATGAATATTAACAATAAAAATATTTTTCAAATAATGTGAAGTTTTAATATGCATCGTGCATATTAGTTAATATTAATCACGGTGAATATTAACAATTTATTAAATAAATATTCATCAACTAATGTTATGACTTAAAGATGAAATTTATTCGTTAAAATATTCTTTATAGCATCGATTTTGATTACTATTTACCGGTAAAAATAATTTTTTGTTGACGTTTTGATTGATAATTATAATATACTTCTTGATGAATACTAATGCTTCCCCCCTTTCCCCAAAAAAGGCACTTCCCTCTTGATCACTACCCTATATATATATATATGTGTGTGTGTGTGTGTGTATGTGAGTGTGTACGTGCGCGCACGCTTGGTGGAGGATCATATGAAAAAGAGTTATTTAAGTAAAAGGAGAAGAAGAAAAGCTCTAACCAGGATCACCCTTTTATTTAGATCAATTGTTATCATGAGTGACATTTTTGTAAATTGTAGTAAAACTTTTAGGTTAAAGTTAAGAAAAAAATCATAACAATAAATTTCATTTCACACCCCCTTTCACAATTTTATTTTTCACAATTTAACTCATCCACTTTTTTTTCTTTCTCCTCCTACCTTCTTCCACCACCCCACCTACCACCCCCACCACCTTCAGCTGTCGCCGACCGCCACCAGCCACCGTTGCCTACCGTTAGCAAGAAATTTTTTTTTTTCAAAAAACTTTCTTTTCATTTTTTTTAAATACAAAAAAATTTTCCCCAAGAATTTTTGTATTATATATTTTTTTTCAACTGCATTTTGTGCATATATTTTCGGTACACATTGTTTGTTTTGTATAGCATTTTGTATCACATATTATTCTTTTTGTTTTGCATTTTTTTATCAGAATGTACCGCATATTGTTGTTTTTACTGCATTTTGTATATAACTTTACTACATCATTCTTTTTTGGATATATGTTAGCCTTTTTTCACTACATTTTGAAGATTGATGTTATTTAATTGGAACTTATATGTGTGTGTGTGTGTGTGTTAATGCATATTCAATATACAACGTTAGCAAAATGCAATACAAATAGATAAATGTATAATATAAAATGAAGCAAAAAATGAACAATGTGTACTAAATAAAATATATGCAAAATGCAGTAAAAACAACAATATATAATACACTTTTATACAAAATGCAGTACAAATGGATAATATATATAATATAAAATACAGTAAAAAATAATATGTAATGATGAAACATATGCAAAATGCAATAAAAAGTAATAAAATACAATACAAATATATTATATATAATATAAAATGCAGTAAAAAGTGAATAATATATCTACTAAATGATTTATATGCAAAATGCGGTAAAAACAACATTACGTATTATACTTTTATACAAAATGCAGTACAAATGAATAATATGTATAATTTAAGATGAAGTAAAAAAACAAACAATATGTAATGCATAAAATATATGTAAAATGCAGTAAAATTACATAATGCATTACAAATAGATTATATATAATATAAAATGCTGTAAAATCAAGCAATATATATTAGATTGAGTTGTATAAATAAAATGTTGTAAAAACAACAAATGCAGTATAAAACGAATAATATGTACTATAGAATATAGATATTTATACAAAATGCGATCAAAATTAACAAAATGAAGTATAATCTACCAAAATGAAGTACAAAGGATAATATGTAAAAACTATTAAAAAAATTTCAATTTCAAAAAAAAGAAGAAATTATATAATAATAATTAAAAAAAATTCTCCCCTGGTAGCTGGTGCAATGGCCGGCAGTTGCTAGTAGCAGCGACAGCTAGTGGTGGTGGAGAGGAAGAAAGTAGAAATTGATGGTTTACAATATTAAGAAAGTGGAAGTGCTAAAAATGAAAGTTGACTATGTGACATGTGGCATATTCTTAGTTGTATAAAACTTTCTCGTCCCTTTTCGTCAAAATCTTCACATCTGAACTTCACCCATACATGTTGTGTATTTGAAATTAATTAATTAATTACATTTAGACCCTGTTTGAAGTATTGTTCATCACACAAATAAAAAGTTGCTTCATATAGAATATTGACACTAGATAGTAATAATTTATTGGTAATGATGACAAAATATATATATTGAAAAGATTTATACAAAAAGTTGCAATAAAAAATTGTGAGGTTACAAAAGGCAACTACATTTTCAAAAAGAAAGAAGACTCAATCGATCTGAGACGTATAATTTTTTTATCAATAACATATATTCTTTTCATCTTAACAAAACTGCACATTTATGTAAAGTAAAATGTAGTTTTGTTAATTTGGACCGTTGATAAAAAAAATTATGTTCAGGATTGCATTATTTTCTCTTAAAATGTGGTTATTCCTTTGATCTCAAAACTTACAACAAATATATATAAACTGTAAGGAGATACCGATACATACACGAGTAGTATATATAATTAATTGCATAATAAAATATGTAGATGTATATACATTTTGTAAACAAATTACTACTCCGTATTAACTAGTTCAAACACACATGGGATTAAATGTAATGCTAACAATCAAATCAACAACTTTGGATCTATCAATTCTTAACATACTTCTCCATCGTTCAAGTTGCTTATTTACCTCCCTTTAGAAGTCCTATAATACTTGCACATTTCGAGGCTCAAAATTAGCAAGCAATCATACCTTCTGATTAAAAACAGAGACTTGCTAATTACCTCCCATTTTTAGGGTGGAAGCATGTTTCTTAACCAAGGGGGCTGTCACCCACTATCTAATTAATCTTTTAAGGCATACAACTCATGATTTCCAGTTACTTTTACCTGTTTTATTATTTGTGTTCTCTTGACATTTTGTATCTCTATACAAGCAAATATATATGTATCTATATTCATAGATATGGAGATGTGTTGGAGCAATAAGATGTTGCCATGTCAGCACTAATAATACAAGGTGGGGTCATTAATTTCTCATACACTACCTAAGTGGTTTGATTAAACATAAAAAGAAAGATATGCTTTGCTAAGCTATCTAACTTTGAATTGCATTGCCCAATCTTTGTGTCTCTTATTTGGTTTGATAATTCAAAGATAATTTCTCCACTACAAAGTTTAGACACTTCTTGAATTATTGAGTCCCATTTTGAGATTTTGAATCACACCATATATAGCTTTTCCTTTTTGTATTATTATAAAAATAATGCGCGCAGTAAACTGCATCTAATATTAGGTGGCGCAAGTATATTTTGATACGGTAGATATATATTCCATACGGTTAAAAGGTTAAATTTGTATGATATAAACTCGTTTTTGCCTTTGTTACATACTCCGTATAAGTTATTAGCATGAAGCTAACACTCTATTTAGGGTTAATAATAGTATAATCCTCAAAGTTTTATATTTTTGGTTTTAACCACTCAAGTTTTTTCAAATGATTTAACCTTCGAAGTTTCAAAATTTTGATGGTTTAAGCCTAGAGTTTTATTATACTTAAAAAAATTAATGGTTTAAACCTTAAACTTTATCTTTTATAATGATTTGACCATTTTAAGTTTTTCTATTTTAATCATCTAATTTCTAAAAATTAATGGTTTAACTATTTGAAAGATTAAACAAATAAGTCAATACAAACTTGAAGGGTTAAATCATGATAAAAAAAAAAAAAAACTTTATTGGTTAAAGCAAAAAAAGTAAAACTTTGAGGATTAAACCATTATTAAATCTCTATTTACAAACAAAGCTTGAAGTATTTAAATGGTATTTTCCTTTTTATATTTAGGGTTTTGCTAAACAAAGCCCTTAAGGCTCTTGTTAATACAATTATACATGCATATTTTATTTGTACATTTGAATTAAAAATTAGAAGTCAAAGGAGAGAGAAAATTAATTATCATTTTAGTACAATTATTTAAGCATGTCTAAAAGGTTTATCAAGAGCCCTAAGGACTTTATTTAGTAAAATCCTATATTTATTTTATTTTTCAATTATGTTGTAAAACTTGTATGTATCAAATAAAATATTACTAATATTATTGTCTAATGATTATTTGTATTAGTATTAAAGTATAAAGTTAAAGTTTTCTAAAAAGGGTAAAGTAAAGCCCGTTAATATATCTATTTCCAAAAATAAAGTAATTTATCGTTGAACAATTTTAGTTTTAATAAGTTTTAGAGTTCCATAAACTATAAATTAAGAAGTACATAGGTTATATAATTGGTCAAAATCGATCATTACTTGTCCTATGTAGCTACTACACATGTTAACGTTACAATAATATTCAAGACTTTAATGATTGAAACTGTTATTGTTATATATATAATTATATTTAGTGTGAGACAAGTGCATTTTAAAGAGAAAAGATACATGATATCTCAATTGTTGATTTTATGATTAACGATCTAGATTTGTAACATTGCATTTTAGATAAAATGCAATGTTCTTAATACGTAATAAATCTGAACTGTTTATTACATAAATCAATTGTTTAAGTTATCTAACTTTCTTCCTCTCAAAATGCAACTATCACTCAAAACCTTACACATATTAATAGAATATATTATTGTTAACATCGTGTATCTACATGTACACCATATTAAAAAATTTCAATCGGATGCACGTTATTTAATAAACCACGCAATTGAATTTTGATATTTGGTTCAGTGTTACACCTATGCCTACGTACACAAAATTCGGTGAACACAACTCAAACTAAAAAATTTAAAATATATATATTACATTTATGCATAGGTTGGTAGTAGTACTGGTCACTTTATTGAATTCAACACGACTTTAATAATTGTAGCGTATTATTGAAACAAAATTACATGTAATCAACTTTTAATGATAATCATCAAGGTTTTATTTTCCATTATTTTCTTAACTAGCCGTCATTCTTTTTGTAACACTATATGCCATATTTCAAAATGTCCTTTTCTAAGGGTGTGATTAAAATATTTAATGTCTCAAATAGTTTTAAGTTTTTTAACACCAGGCCATCACTCCTTAACAACTCTGTTCTTCTCATTTTTAATAAATTTCGCCGATCTAAAATAGAAATATTTGTTAGTTAGTTTTATCTTTTTCGAACTATATATGTAAAATATTGACTAAAGAAATGGAGTTTGGAGAGTCATAATTAATGGCGTTCGTTAAATTAATTTAGGCATATATATATATATATGATATATCAAATATCAAACTGTTTACACACGTATTTTATTAATGCTTGTATCAAACTGTTTACACACGTATTTATTGTTAAGAGTTTTTATGTACCATAAAGTTAATGTACATGCCTTTGCTAGCTAGTAGCTATGACTGCGATGTTTCAGGTTTAGAGATTTTATTGATTGTGGTATGCATGCATCTAAGTTTTTAACAAGTGTCCCTATTCGTACCAGGTATTTATATGCGATCAAAAATAGGCCTTTATTTTCGTTGGAATCCATTACTACAACAATAAATCCCGGTTTAATCATTATAAGCGGTAATAAAAGAAATAGAAAAATGAATACACTTTTTTAAAAGTTAGTAACGTTTGAGCTGATTAAAATCTAGTAGTACATATAGATGGTACACGTTCTATTGAATATGTTCGCACCTCTTTCAAGAGTAGATTATAAACCTACAACTTCTCGGGACATTTTAAATCGTCGGAGACTCATGGCACGTTAACGAAGAGACTCAATTCGAATTACAGATTCCATTTTTTCTCAACCTACTCATAAAACCTTAGCAATATATATATATTTCGTTTATAATATTTGTTAAACAAGATAACGTTGCCGTGATTATTTCTGAACCTTCACCTATTTAGCTGATACATGTTTACTTCAAGAGAGATTAACTCATGACCTTTATGAAGTGCCAGGTGAATTGAGTTAAAAATTAATTAGAGTCACGTGTATACATGTTGCCTATCAAAAATCTTGGATCAAATAATACAATGGAACACCCTTTACAAACGCGTCGAACATATAATATAACAATGTCAATGATTAAATCAAATGTCACGTGCAACCCACATGCAAATGATTGCAATTGTTAATTAAATAATTAAAAAAACAAAAACATGTGTCTTCAAACGTTTGAATAATAATTATAATAATAATATCAAATATAATAAAATAATCTATTATTGTAGTGTTTGCGGCCATAGAATTGAAGAGTTGAAAAGTGTAGTATGTTTCAAGCTTCGACGACTATGGAAGGCAACTTTGCTTCATTTTGTTTGGTCGATGTCAATATATCATTAGGCACACATTCATCACATTTGGATAATTAATTTATCTAATTACACCATTAAAAAACAATTAATCAACTATTTTTAATTTAATCGTCCACAAAAGAGATGAAAATTAAAAACACGTTTCGAAGTGACTTCCAAAAACTTTTCTAATAAAGCGTAACACTAACGGGGTGTAACACAAATTAAAAGAAAGAAAATGACAAGCAATAACTTAACCTTTCTTTTTGTTCTTTAGAATTAACTTTTCTTATATTTTTTTTACCGACTCCGAATAAAATATCAAGCACAAGACCGTTATACACTTCTACTTCATTAATTGGTCCTCTAAAATGAAGAAGTTTGAGTAGCTTGATTAATTTTAATCCCATTGGTATATAATTATAGGAAAATGGTAACGACATCTCTAAGGGTTGTCAATAATAATTTAAAACACGCATTAATATTTGTAACCAAAACATAATAAAACTTTATCATCCCGTGAATTTTAGTTGACCTGATAAATATCATTTAAAATGCAACCAGTTTATGCACGTTATCGACAACCCTTAAGGTTGTCATTAATAATAACATTAATTATAATATAATTAAGAAAAATACGCCTAATGAGAAAATTATAGTTAATTAAAAATTACAACAGATTTATATATGTCTCTTTCTTTATTCACTTTTTGATTTGCAACATTTTTTATGTATGAAATTATTACCACTTTCAGATTTGAATGATACCCGATTTCAAGGCAGAATTCAATATGTAATACTTGAAAATTTGAATTATATGTTAACTCTTTTATTATATAAATTGACCGATTCACATATATCCCGATTAATTGAGATTCAATTTCTCGCGATGTAAACCGTAATAGACTAACTTCTCTAGGTACATTGTGTCGATGAAAAGTTTTGTAATATATAATGGGGCATTCGTGGGCCACGGTTACAAAGAAATTAAATAAAAGGTCAATAATATTGGTCCCAACGATTTCGTCAGTTTGGGAACCAATGAGCGTTAGCTAACCTACACCGTTGGCACGGCCTCATCGATATATTGCCTTTGTCAATTGGGTAGTGTCGGTTAAGCGATGAAAGGGGAAACGAATAAGTGGGCTGGCCTGCAACATTACTTTAAATGTGGGACCTAAAAAATGAAGTAATATCGTTATTCTTGGTGACATTATGTTTATTATGTGTTAGTTTTGAGTGTGCTAATGTTGCGATGAGCTAGTACGAGTAACGAAAGAAGTGACGAAATCACCCTTCTTGAGAGTGGTCTAACAACTCAAATGTAGCTCGGTGGTGAAAAGTGTGAAACCGCTCGAGTCACGTGCATTGAAAGGCCAAAAGGTCTCGACGTCTCGTTGTATATATTTGGCAGCTTCCAAATTTCCAAACGTACGTAGACCAATCCGAATCTTTTGTTTACTTTCTTTTTCTTATATAGTAATAAAATAGGTACTACGGAGTATATATTATAGTTACTAAAGTTATTATAATTATTACTAGAGCACCTTTAATGGAGATTTTTTCTAAAGCTTTTTTATGTAAAAAAGCTTTAGTAAAAGCTTTTTTTCATTAGAGTAAAAATTTAATTGATGAATAGGTTGAGATTTCTCAAGTTTTACATCAAAAGCTTTTTAGTTCCATAAATTTCATATTACTCTCCTAATTTGGTTAAAAAAGCTTTGTGAAAGCTTTTTTATATTGGAGGAAAAACTTTTTTAAAAGCTTTTAACAAAAAGGATTGAAGTAGCATGTAAAAAAGCTTTTAAAAGCTTTTTTACATTGTGAATGCTCTTACTAATATCATTAATAAAACTTAGTAATCCCCATCTAATCACTTGGGGTAGTTTAATACTTTAATGTAATTATTAAATAGAGGTCTTAGCGCCGTCCCAAAGATAAACCGGTTGTCATATGATTATTTGTTTGGTGCCATCCGTTCAACTGGTTGCAAACCACTTGCTCCCCGAACCAGTATACCGATTACAAATTAGTTTGAAATGTGAGCTTGCATATTTTTTGGTATAAAAATGGTGATATATTGGTAAATATGGAGCTCAAAATAATCAAGTAGTTAGTCATTAATGTCAATGGGTAATCAGTTGTGAATGGTTAGTGGAAAATTGATGTGGCGTTGAGGTGGTAGAAATGGTTTGAAAGTGGTTAAACAGTGGTTGAGAGTGGTCTTAGTCTCCTAGCTTCTTGCTAAGGTGTTTTTTTTTTTCCTAATATATTCTGCATCTCAAATAAATAAATAAATAAATAAATCCTAAATTGATACATATGTGAATATGGATGCGGATACACCATGCTCTAATGCTTCCGTGTGCAATAATAACGTAACTTGGCGAAATTTAGTATCAATGGTGAACATAGGGTGAAGCAATTCAAATGCTTATTAAGATCCATTCGTTGTCCTACAGTCAATCACAACATTGCTCATGTCAACCGATATCACAATATCTGATTTCACCTCGCCATCATCTTCGAGTCTAGCGTCAAGTTTAACTCGAGGTCAAGTCACCACGTGCCGTATAGTAATGACCGAATATATGACGGATATTGTTAAATTGTATGTGTTTATTTTGTTATGTAGTCGTTATTTAATTTAGTCGGATGTCGCTCTAATATTTGACTAGCTAGGATCATATGGATCGATGAAATTATATTATGTGAAATTAAGTAGGATGGTAAGTTTTTATGTTACTTTAGAACTAATTTATTAATGTACCATTTGTACCAATTAAATTTTTGGCCAAGTTTTTTTCTTCATGCTTAGGTATATGTAACTTTTTTCTCGTCTAAAGGTGAATAGTTAAGGATGACACATGGACACCTATTCGTTATAGAAATTAAACAAACAAAGAGTAAATGAAACCAAAAGATAAAATCGTTAGAAAATTGTACACGTGGATCTAAGATCCTTATTATATGTACAAAAGCTAGTGAAGCAGCTATTGTGAAGGTACACCATACCATCACAAAGGTAGATCAAGCTGCACTTTGTATAAGATAAACTTGATTAGGTAGCTCCATATTTTTCGCTTGGTTGTCATCTTGGATCGCATTGATGGGTTCATGTATCATAGTACTACTACCCGTTGATGCTTTAAGGATCATGTCTTCCTTCATAACATCTTCAATTAGATCCTTGATGGGTTGTATTGTACTAGTACAAATCATCGTTGGTTCCTCGTCATGAGTTTCTATGTCTTCTTCTAGAGTACTTTTTATTGTTAGGGCTTGATCGTTTGTGTTGGTATCTTTGATTGCATCGTGTTTAGGGACGTTGTCACAAGCAAGATGTGTCTCGATAGCTGTAATAGAAGATGGCAATTTTTGCTCGAAGTCGACAGTTTTCTTGTTGTGATTATTGTAAACTATATACAATACCATTTGGACAACTCCAAGCACAAACCCAATTATGTTCGGAAGCTGAATTAACATTTCATATTTTAGTTTTAGTAAACTCACTAGTGATGACAATCAACAAATTCTTTATGTGTAATCTTATTGAAACATCCAACCATATGCTTTTTTATCGAAGTTGTTATAAACATTTCTTTTGATAAAATATCTATTTAAAGTATAAATTATAGCACAACAAAAACTAATTAAATAAACCATTTTATCATGAAATTAAATTCAATTACCGCAACAAAAATGTCATTTTGAAGAAAGCCATAGAAGAACCATACGACAGCACTCAAAGCCAAGGAAAACGACAATCCAAATGGCATGAACTCCACACTTTTTGTTCTTATCACCTTTTTCTGCATTAAATACATTATTAATATACGGAGTAAATCATATCGATCAACTTCTTTTTTCGCACTACACACATAAAGATTAACGGTTTTCAGATTACATACCATGATGCTTAGAGGTGCTGCAAATACACTGACAGAAATAACCAAACATATCCATCCAAGAATCTGGGTTCGGGCCGGACCTTCAGCAACATAATGAGTCGAGATAACAATCACCAAAAATCCCATGAAGTTCAACGATACAACTAGTTTTGTGGTTTGAATCTGCAACATTGATAAATGTATCAAGTTTGTAGTAAAAATATTATATGAAGCAAACAACAATTTGTGGTGCAACTAATTATCTAATTACCTTAATTTTCTTTGGGGCGTAAGCGATAAATATGGAAATGTAAATGGTCTCAATGACACAGCCAACGACGTTGATTGTGATGAGAAGGGTGGCATCGGTTTTAAGCGTTGCGTAATATATCCATATCATCGAGCTGAAAAGAGCGACTATGTATGGTAGTGATTGAAACCCTTGTGTTGATTTATTCTTGATGATCATGTAGAACGTTGGCCTGCATGCATGCATGTGAAGTATATTTGAATGCACGTCATCATGATCAGTATAGTTTACCATTTTTATATTCAAATTTTATTTTTAATTATTATCATATATAGAAATATATATTGAAAAAACTAAATACTTACGCAGGAGCAAAATACACCATCAGGGAAATTATGTTTCCTGCAATGGTAAAATAGAATTATATTATGTAAATCCAAATTTGCAACATTAATGCTTTCAATTATAACATCATTTTACTCATGATTTTTAAAGTGTCACTAAATTCTGAGATATAGTGACACTTTTAAACATGTCACATAGATATTACTAGACATTTTTTATGGTGTACTAATTATCCTAATAGCGAAACACAATGACACTTGAAAAATCAAGAATCAAGAAATATGGTTAATTAAATAGAAAACATAACTAATGGAAGAAACATCTTATCTTATACTCCGTAATTAGTTTATTATAATGATTGTTAGTATAATGATATAAAGCAGGAGGAAAAATCATTTTGTAATTATAAATAAATATTTATGTAATAAATAAAAATATAAAAAGTTAAGAAGTGTTTAATTGTCATTAAAAGTAAAGCTTAATTAACCAGATTAATAAACTGATGAGGCCTATACGACATAAACAATAACAAACATGTATTAATATAACCTAAACTAAAAAAATCCTTAAAAAAAAGGTTTAAAGTTAGAATGCACCTAGAATCCCAAAAGTAAAAGTCAAAGGATGCTGAATAGTGGAGAAAATAGCCATTCTTTCCCTGTCTTTGAAAATAGAAATATGATAGAAGAATCAAAAGAGAAATGGCCTTGTTTACTTCAAATGGAATTTGATTCAATGGTACAACATAAAAAGCACCTGGGGGGTCACCATATTTATAGACTACTACACAATTAAATATTAAACAATTAATTATTACTACAAAGTTAACTACTTATTAGTGTTAAATAGCAACAAGTGGCATGCAAGATTAAACAAGTTGGATTTTGCAGCAGCTAGCTAGCTATCCGCCTCTCTTTCGCTCAAAGTGGACTTGATGTGGATCCAATGATACTTAATTTTTAATATACCAATGAATGATTATGATTTTGTTCCTGCATAAACTGCATGACCATCAGACCATCCACCCCACCTAACAAATTTTGCACCATTCAAATTCCATATCAAGTATCCTGTCGAAATGCTTTTAATTTTAAAATTAATTTTTTTTTTAAAAAAAGTTTACGTCTAAATTAAATGGGGGGTTTTACACAATAGCTTAGTTGTTAAGAGATAATAAAACTAAGGTTGTCAAGATCGGGATCCTACGTAGGATCGTTTTTGCCTTTGCAAGATCGATATTGTAAGATCGGGATCGGGATCGTAGATCCTATCAAAATATCATTTTTTTAAAAAAATATCTAATTTTTTTTAGAAAACTAATATTAGAGGTATTAATTTTAACATCCAAACATTTATATTACATAAGTGATGCAATTTGACAACATATATTTCTTAAACGGTAAACTTACTAAAATAAAAGATAGCGGAATAGCACAATTGCATCAAAGTTTGAGTATATATTACAAATGAAAATTACTAATCTTCGGTTTAGAAGTTTTATACTTTTTCTTAAGTTAATTTGATAATAAATAAGGAAATTGAACATGAAAATAAATGTTTGGTAAGTTTTTAAATATGATTTGGACCACTTATGGGCCTTACAAACCCAACTGTAAAAATAAAAATAAAAAAAAAAAACTATTGGTAGGATCGTTCAACGATCCTACGATCCTACTCCGATCCTACCTCCTGACCGATACTACTTCGATCCTGCACGTTTTCCTTTGGTAGGATCGTAAGATCATACGATCTTACGATCTCGCGATCTTAACGACCTTGAATAAAACAACTTGTTAATATTGTACCTTCTTCTTTTTCGTTGCAACAAATTCAAATCATTTTGGTACGTCTTCGTTAAGTTGGGTTACAAACTTTAAATCGAACTCCTATGAGTTTGGGTATTAATGGAAAAGTTAAACGTTAACCATCTTTTTTTACTACTAGTATAAGATTTAGAGTTAAGTTTCTGAAAATACATATAACTATACGTGAATCTTCATTGTGTACACGTAACTAAATGGATCTCAATTGTATGTACGAAACTTTTATTAATTAATCTCCATTGTGTGTGTATCTGTTATTTGTTCTCATTGAGACGGCGACATGTGACATCTTCAATTCTTCACACGTTGACAACTCACAAATATACATACAATGGAGATCATAAATAGTTTCGTACATACAATGAAGATCAATTTAGTTATGTACACACAATGAAGATTCACGCATAGTCGTTATATGTATTTCCAGACACTTAACCCTAAGATTTATTAAAAAAAATAAAAAATGGTGAATTGAATATATGCATGGCGAATATTGAGTGTCGTATACGTTCAATTTCCAATCATGAGCATTGTTTCTTAGGGTAATCCCTAGGCAAACCGGTTGCCAACCAGTTTGCAAGTTAGTGTTAACGGGCAAACCACTTCTCAACCACTTTGATTCTAAACTATTAAACCGATTGCAAATTGGTTGAAAATTGGGTCCCTCATGTTTTTCTTAGTGTATAGAAACGGTGGTATATTGTCATATTGGTAAATGTGAGGTTCAGAAAAATGAAGTTTTTAGTCATTGATGACAATGAATAATGGGTTGCGAATCAATTTTGAATCAGTTGTGAAAAACTAACGTAATGCTAAAATGACGGAAGTGATTTAAAATTGATTCAACTACCGTTGAGACCGCCTTTAGTTAACTTAACATATGTAGTTTTTTTTTCTGTTTTTTTTTTAATTCGTTTTATGTTGTTTTAACCATGCATATAATTCAAAAGATTGTGGACGTTGTCGCCTTGTCGGCTATAGTAGATTCTATAATTTAAGTAATCTCCAAAGACTAAATTGTAGGTCGAACTTTTTCGGGGGGAAAAATAAACATGACGAAATTATAATGTATTTCTTTTAAAGGAATTTATTATTAATTATTAATTACTCCCTAGTATAGTAGGCATCTAGCAAGAAACTAAAATGTGGGCATTTCTTGATCTACAAGAGGTCTATAAAGGGTTATATAATTTGAGCTTCTAAATAATGAGTGACTATATATCTGAGGTTTATATGGTGTGTACGTAGGACCAATATATTCTAAAGCAAATTGATCTTCTTTTTAATGAATCTTTTCAACTTGATTTAGTTTACAAGGTTATAATTAAGTTATGTTAAATTAATCCTATATATATATGGCATTCGGAAATTCTACTTTGATACATTCTCTTTGACCTTGTCACTTACTAGTGTTGCATGCATGTTGAATGATCCCTACATTCCGATTATAAATTATAAATACATTACAATATTATACTTCCATCGAGTCTCTCAATCGCAACTTTATTTTGTCCAAACAATTCCAACTACAGACAAAAAAAAAAAATTGCCGGCTAAAAATAGGAGATTCATCCCAACCCAATAGAAAATAAGCTTTCTATAAAGTTGGTGTCTTTAGATGTCTTTAACATAATGAGGTTGGTCTAATTTTAGAACAAATGATCTAGTAATTTAGTATGTATCAAATTAAGAATAAGAATAGAATGAATTCGATTAATAAGTCGCTCGATTGACATCACTCTAAATATAATACAAGGCTTGCATCGAATATAAATATATAATTAACCACGAATACTCCAAAGAAGACAATAAAATAAACTAATCAACTAGTCCAAAGCCCTAATTCTAACAAATTGTACATGATTACCTCCTCCACTAGATTAAAGTAGCGGTGTATCATTGTATCAAATCATTACTCGGGTATTATAATTCTAACTAGATTAAAACTCGCGAATTCGCGGGCTACAACATGATTTGAATTCAAGATTTATGTTATATTTTTTTAATATTAATTTTTAAGTAGACAAATTCGTATAGTAGACATTGTATATATGTTTTGAATGGAAGCATAGATGTACATGTCTTAAAGTTTATCATATATGATGAAATCAGAATAATCAAAACATGTGTTTTTAAGTTAATAATAGTGCCCAACATGTTGTAGATTTCAACAATAATAAAAGAATCAATAACTGTTATGTATTTTAGAAAAAATGTATGATAATTACATTCGAATAAATGTTTGCTTACTTGAAGTAAACGATTGGTTATACGCGTTCACATCTAATTACATTCAAATAAATGTTTGTTTACTTTAAAAAAATAGCTATTTAGTAGATTTGCTAATTTAAATCAATACCACAACTACCCCTGAAGTGCTCACACGTGAAAACTATCCCCAAAACCACTACTTGAAATATGACACCAATAACAAAATAATTTTTATATTCCTTTAACACTATATACAACCCACATACAAATTTCAATCAAATTTTCACCAACTTATTACTAAATTGAAGCACAAAATTTGCTCATTAAGTTTGGTACTTTGAAAATCTACTCTAGCATTGAAATCTACTTTTGATATTACTGTATATTCTTATGTACACTTTGGAAATTTACTCTAATAACATATAGTTACAAAAATTAAGTTGGTATATTTTTGACAATTAGACCATTAAAATCGCTCAAAAGATTGACAATCAATACAACAACAATAACACATGAGATGACCACTTATCTTGCTAAAAATTTATCATTAATTAGTAATTTCAACTTGGTCAACTATAAAAGACGTACTTTTAGAACTCGGTTGGTTAATCTTATCATTGTACTATTGAGCTTTTTCACCCTATCCAGGATGTGCATAATATGCACTTGATTGCTTTGATAGACACATCAAGCAACTCTAAAATGGACATCACTGGACTGCAAGAAAATAAATCACACATATTATTCTTTAAATCCTTGAATAATCATAATTCCCAATTGATGAACACTACAATTGCTTACATTTTTTTCAATAATCACTTTCTTATAACCTATTTTCTAATTTGTTTAATCCTAAATATTTAGAACGACTTATTCACAGTCAGTTTTATCAAATATACAAAAGTAATCAACTCGTAGTAATTATACCCGAACTCAATGTTTTAATCAATATCCCATAAATTGTTTAGATTCCATATTTCCATTAAGCCCCGAATTCAAGCAGTGTACATAAGAATATACAGTAATATCAAAAGTAAGATTGCCTCATTGTTAAGATCTAATAAGCGTCCATGGCTATGAGCTAATTAGACTCTTGATATATATTCACATCTTGTATCCCTTAGAGATTTACCAAGCAACTAAACCTAAGATGTAAAAAGACGTACTTGTATATTTACCTTAAAACGGTTATTTGTCATTACGTAAATGTGATGAAAAAAAAACATAGATATATAACTACATATCAGTATTTCGTGACGAAATATAAAATCATGAAACGACTCACTGCGTAATTTCGTCGAACATTTTTTGAGAGCCTCATGACACCATAACATACACTCGAAGCCTGATATATCAAATATCAATTTGAATCTGTCATAATTTGTAGAAACCTGAAAGCCATAAAAAATGTAACAGACAATTACAATACCGTGAAACTATCAAAAATAAAAAATTAATAGCATAAACGATTAAGAATTGTTCATCTAATTTGCCTCTTTTCTGATTGTATATGCATTTTATTGTTTTTCAACAACCCAAAAAAAAGTGTCAATTAGTACGAATTCATTCATTGTAATAATAAATCAACTTATAAATATTGAAGTAAAACTACAGCATCATGCAATTAATTTAGAGTTACGACAAAAATTGTGGATAAATATTAGTCTTATACCTGATCAATCATATATGAATGTGAGTTCCATATGTGTAAAAAAAAAGTGGAGAGCATAGACAAATAATTTGAGAAGAGAATGAAATTGAGAATGTGTTAGATGATTTGATAGATATCAATAACTTCTTTAATACAATTATAATTTATAAAATTAATAATCTGTATTAAATGATATGGTAATTAACACAATTATTGAGAGGTATTTTAGTCTTTGAATTTACCACCAATCCACTATTTAGGTAATCCTTATTTATAGAGATAATCAATAGTTATAATAAAAAAAACTTAATTATTTAAGGGAAATGATTAGATTAGGAGTCTAATGACTACCTAATTATGATTCTCTTTTAATATATAGAGAAGATACGGTACTTTATGTATTAATCTATATAATTATTTTCTAAATTAATATAAATAGTACTAGTATACGACAAATACTTTGGAGATCGATCGATTTTATTCTAATTGCTTAATTTACAAAAAATAAAAATAACAATTAATAAATAAATAATTCTTTTTATACTTGAGTAACTTTAATTTTTGTAGATATCGAACTCCAAAATATTCAGAAGATTCGGTAATAACTAAATTAAATGTGACATTTTTTGACCTAAAGTTTACATGCATAATTGTGGTCGTGACCACTTTAATTTTCTGTCAAGATTTGACACAAATTTAGTTCAGTCTTCCGTGTGTTAAATGCAATGACCACAGCCGTAGATTGCTTAAAGGAGTAAAGGTAAGGCTAGCTGATGGTGAATAATAATATTTGGAATATATTAATATATATAATAACCAACGGTTATGCGATTTCTTTGAATTTATGTGACAAAAAGTGTTTTTTACTAGTAACATTTATGTTTGCTAGCTGGGGGAGGTATATATATATTGATCTTTTTGAAACTAAAGAACACGGAATTTGCATATTAGAACGCCATGCTTTACCACATTTTAACTTAGATTAGAACTTAAAAATAATTTAAAGTAAAAATTATAGAACGTAACCCGCATCATGATTCTAATTATATGCTAATAATCAACGACGCTGGCCAATATACAAGTCTTGTTAGAGAATAATACGTGGCAATGATAAGCGTACACTCCAGATTGACTCAGCAACCCGCTAAGAAGAGTGTCGCCCCATTTTAAAAAATATGAACATACATTTTCTTATTAGAAAGTCATCTTCTCTATAACCAATTGGGTTACGCGTTTGAGGACTAAAAAGAGTTGCAACTTGATCACTTAAATATGATTATGCCGCTTTTATGTAACGTTCAATCAAATAAGTTTTCACAATTTATTCATAGTTGTTAATATAATTTTAATTGACATGAATTTCTCGTTGCGTTGTTCAAGGATATATATATAGGTTGAACAGTCTACCTACTTTTGCATCCATCGCATTTTAGATCAAACAAAATAGCTAAGAGCCAAATAAAAAGACCCGTGGATATCGATATATGTCAAGAGGTAGATTGAAATGAAAACTTACGTAAATTTATTAGAAACACAGTCCAAAAATATATACTCGATCTGTATGAAAGTAAATTAAATATATATATCTATACCCTTTATAATTCATTTAGGAGTTTGACTTAAAACTTACAAAAGGAATATGGGAAATACCTATTATAAACACTACAACACAAAGGATATAAGTTCACATTTTTTTTCTTCACAATTTTAAAAAGTGTGAACCTTTTGTTAAATTTCTCACACTTATAGATGTATATAAATTTATAACTTTTATAAGCGTGATATATCATCACATTTTCACACATAAAAGTGTAAGAAAAAAAAAGTTCACACTTGTTAATACATAAATTTGATCACACTTAAAATTGTAAAGTAAACTTGTCACACCTCATTTTCTCACACAAAAGAAGTGTGAACAAATTGGGTGTCACAAATTTAGTTTAACACTTTTAGGTGTGATCAAGTTTATATTTGTACACACCAATAAGTATGAACTTTTTTTTTCATACACTTGTATGTGTGAAAATGTGATATTTTTCACCCTTTATAAATGTCAAAAGTTTATACACATTTATAAGTGTGAAAAATTGAACAAAAAAGTTCACACTTTTTAAAAGTGTGTAGAAAAAAGTGTGAATAAATAACTTTTTTGTTGTAGTGAAAATTAATTTCCATTGACTAAACTAACATGAAAACTACAATAATCATTATTCAATACGATTATAGTATTTCTATATATAGATATATATATTTGAAACTATATTTTTTGTTTATATTTTTAAATGAAAACTGAAGACCCTATATGCTCCAACGAATATCTATGTTATCGAACTTTATTATTATAGGCTATAAAATGAATTCAACGGCACACTCACGAGTATACTATCTACCATATCTCTAATTGAATGCTTTAGAACCCGCGCTATGCAACGGAAAATGTTTTATAACCGATCAAATTAGTCGTTGTTTAGTTGATTCGAACAATATATTTTATTATTAGATTGCTTGAATCGAAGTTTTACACCACCTTGAAAATACTTAATAATAAAATGTATGTTTACTACCAAACCGTTTATATTAGCCACATATGTTGTTTGGTACTATGAAAGTTTAAGTCTGTCATAATAAGTACTAACTCAAAATTATTTTATATATACGTCATTTTTTTTATTATAGTGATCTCTTCTTGTCAAAATGTGTATAAATATTCGTCGCTCCGCGAATAATTAAGACAATACAAACAATTCGAAAAGAAAATACACCGGATAAAAAAAAAATATGATCATTTTAAGTGTATGTAAACACATTTACAAATCTATAAAATTACAAATTTAATAAAAAGGTTCTGGTTACATTTTACAATTACTTCAGAAAACAACATAAGCAATTAATGTTTCTATTTTTGCTGAGATATTTGCTAACGGTTCATAATTTTTAATTTTTATTACCTAATTCTATAAGAAATTCCACCGTACAAGCACGGGTAAACTACTAGTATATAAAAATGCATGCGGATATATATAGGAATTGGAATGAAAATAGAAGTGCGATTGGTTGAAAAGCCTTCCCTTTAATGACGTTGATTACGTCGTCCACCAAATTTAGTGATTGAAGAATGGTAAGGCCAAATGTCACGATAAACTTGTAAAGTGTCGCTAAAAAATTTGGTAATGCGTTTAATCTCCACATTATCACTACCTTGTTGCTTTCGTAATGTGTTGAACTGCAAATGATGATCATAGTTTTATCTTAATTAATGTATCTAATAATATCTAATCTAATCTAATGCTCCGTATAATCTAATCGATCTGCCTGTCACGTTAAATAACACCTACCTGTAATCCGTAGTACTTAAAATTAGGTGGGAAGTGGACGAGTAGTATATTTGTTTATCAGATCAGATTAGATTAGATTAGATTAAATTATTTAGATATTTAGATTATTAATTAATTAAGAAATAGTTGTGGGTGGAGCCGCAGCCTTTTTGGCTTGTGAGTGTAACGCACACTACTACATGATTAGGTAGACGGGCTTTAATTTTCTTACTTCAGGTGTTATTTGTAGTTTCAACTTAACACACACCTTCAAATTAAAAACGTTGTTATTGTTATTTTAAAATAGATATAAGTTGAATAATTTGTTCTTTTTAATTTTTCCTCGAAAGACATAGGTTAGATAGTGTTAAGTCTATTTATAAAGGGAAATTAAAAAACATAACTAGATGTACGTACTTGCATGCGTATGTAACTTTTTAGATGGTTCAATTAGCGGTTATTACTTGTAACAAAGATTAAAAGAAAGGTTATTCAATGTTATGATCCAAAATAAATAAAATATCAATTCAATTCAATTCGTAAACTATATACAGTATTGATATATCCGGATTGAGATGATCGTGATCCTTCTAAAGAACGGGGGATTTGGCTCGAGATGATACATGACAAACGCAAATTTTCACTTTTATTCTAGATAATATTGTTTTCTTAATTACTAGCTAGCTTTAAATAATAATCAAGATATTATACAAAAGATAGCAATAACTTAAATATGTAACGTCATACAATTGCCTAATTTTAAGGTATAGTGACAACTAGTGTGATACGTGGAATAAAAAATGATATATTCTAACAATGTTGTGCTTATTAATAGTTCAATGAATATGAGGTGGCATAATAAATTGAAGTGACTAAACTAAGACGTGTAGAAACGTAAGACCACAATTACAACATGTAGGATACATGCAATATATACCATATCTTTATCATGATTTATATAAAATTAAACAAGTTATGATAAAATGTGTTACTAGACTCACGTACATAATTAATTCTCATTGACAAGTGTTTGTCTCTTTATAATGATTTCCCTCCCAATAATTGTTGATGTGAAGTGGATATATAATCATACAGGAAGATCATATCATTTGGATGAGGTTTTTTGCAATGTTTTGAAAACCGGAAATTGAATCGGACCGGAATCTTTCAATTTCCGGTTGAACCAGTCGGACCGGGCTGGTTCAACCGTCCCAAAACCGGCCCAAAATCACTTTTTTAAAAATAAAAAAAAAAAATCAAAAACCGGTCGGACCGGTCCAGTTCCCGGTTGAACCACCCGGTTTTGATCGAACTGTCCGGTTCGTTGACCGGTCAACTCTTGGTCAAAACCGGTTTTTAACCGGCCGAAAAACCTCAAAAACCTGATCGAACCGGTTGGACCGGACCGGTTCAACCGGTTTTCAAAACATTGGTTTTTTGTATATATATCTTCTTGTTTATTAATCCGAATTGACAAGCTAGGAAATTATTTATGGAATTATATGCCAATTGCATACATTTTTTATAAAAGAAATATATCGTATACATGTAGCATTTTCATTTGGATTAGATCATTCCGAGCTGATTAAAGAGTTAAAAACTTAAAAATGAATTTGAATGAGAATAAAGTCGTTGTTGGTTGACATAAAATTTGTTATTAAAAAAACTTACTACAATTCGTTAACTTAGGGCTTTAACGAGGGTGACATTTATCTTTGTACAATTATATATCTATGACTATGCACGACTATGACTATTGTCGCTAAAGTATAACGAGTGGATTATTCATAGCCACAAATTAACAGGAAGATTTTATATGACAGTTGTCTTGATTGTAGCCAATTTAAACACGAAGACGTACTATTGATTACGATGATCGAGTTGCATTATTTACGGTTTTCACCGTGTTTCTTGAGTTGCACGTTATACGTCATAAAATTCGATGTACTATAAATTTAATCCCATGAGTATGGATTTATACATATAAGAAATCAAAAAGTGTTCATGCATGCCAGTTAACGTGTAAGGTTTTTGTAACACGTTACACTAAAATTATGTATTTATACTACGTTTTCCTTTTTAATGTGTAATATTTCAGCAACACTTTCGTAACGAAATTTTACATTAACCGCTTGCTTGCTCAAAAAGTATTATTTTATATTTCTTGGTTTAACTATTGTAGTTAGAGAAATGATGCGATTACAGAAATTTTACATAATTTTAGATACAAACTGATATATGATAGAAAAAAAAGTAAATCAATGTGATAGACTACGAGTTAATGTGACCTTTTTTGCATACATTCTTTAACAAATTACATAATCACAAACCAAAATTTGGTTATCAGGTTGCCATCTATAAACCAATATCGATTATACATCCATCAATTCGGCTCGTTAAACGTTCATCTATATATAAGCTAGTAAGACAACAACGACCTCGCCATCCATTCGGCTCGTTAAACGTTCATCAATTAAACATCCATGAATGAGCTCTTAATTAATTAACTACAAGTGTTGATAAAAGATAGTTTACAATTTATAATATTATTCTCAGTGTTGGCCGTTATAAAAGTATATGGAGATTGTATATGTACGTACTCTAAGCGGTATAAAACTTGTGTGATGTTCACCAATCAACTTTTCAATTAGTTTTTATATTTTACATGCACTTATTCTCTAAATTTTTGATCTGTACATTCTAGTCTATGCTTTTATGCTAACAACACTTATCTTTAGGTGTGTTCACAGATAAATCATATACAATGACTAGATAGATACAATGACAAACATTTTCGATCTTAATCGTGGAGATATACCATATCTAATACACTATTAAAAAAATGTACTCTACTTCAATTTGTGTTGGAACGCCTTTGAACGTGAAATGACCAACATATAGATTATAGATCGATGTGCTTCAATGATAGAAAAGCATTTGTAGCCATGAACTTCATATTTCATTTGACGATTCATATTAAAGGATACAAGAAAGTTACGTCACCAAACACCATGATTGAGGTTATATCTTTTAGGGGATATATAAATATAAATACGAAGGGGGACCCATGATATGAATAACGTGAACGTGTAGACATTTTTTGGCCATGAAGTATTATGTATGATAACGATAACGAATTGTGAGAACTCTATGGCCAGGTTTCGCTTTAAATGTTGTTGGCTCGTACTTTGTACTTTAGATAATGAAGAGCCGTAACGAGAATATGCATGTACAAAGATTGATGTACTCAACCGTGTTGTTAAATTAGTCTAGAATAAGTTTGGTTGATTGATTTATTATCGGGTTGATATGATCCGATGTATATTTGGACCACCCATTTGACCACAAAATGGATTTGTTCAGAGTTAAAGAAATGGGCCGATAAGCCCATTTGATGTTGCAATATTAAATCAACAAATATGTTTGAAAGTTACATAACATAATAATAAAATCTACGTATTTCAAAATGATAAATCACTATTAATAGGTGCAACTTACCTGTAGTACATCTAAGGGTTGTTTACTTTCCATTTAATGATCTGTTTGCAGACACCTCTTAATACAGATAGATAAATTGATATTTTTTTTTCATTTAATCTGAAAGGAATGTCTGTTTCTGAAATAGAAAGAAAAATGAAGCCCTTACCAAAAAGAGGCACTTAATGATAAATATACATTTTTTCAACATTTTATCTCCAATAGAATTTGAACACACCATTTTTTATTCAAATTTTATATCATTTAAGTTCATTATTTTGGTCAAAACAAAAATTACATTTACATAAACAGCACTTGTTATAAACAGACATGTTTATCCAGACATACATCACATGTAAATAGCACTTAATAGGAAAAAAAGTAAACAACCCCTAAATGATATATCATAATCTGAAATAAATACTAAAACTTAAAGTCTATCTGTAACATCCAATTTACGGGTCTAGTATTTTATTATTATTTCCTGACTTGAAATGGTTAATTGAAATGTTAGGAAATATTGTAAATTGGTAATTGAAAATAAATGGGTAAAAGAGTCAAATAATTTATTGTGGTTAATAAATTATTAACTGTTTTAATTTAATTCAGTTGACAGTAAAATAAAATAATGTTTCCCCGCAAATGGTTTTTAAGTTCCAGACAATGATAAGTACGGGGAATAAAATTAAACACATATAGGATAAGTGTTATTTGATTGAGTCGGTGTATATTTACATACGCACATACATACGTACGCCTCATACACACACACTTAAATTGGGATTGAACCAAATTCATGAAGAAATCTCAAATTAAAGCTAGTATGTTTGTATTCAAGCTGCAATAACAAGATTGAATCATCCTTTCATCCTTTAATTCATTGTAAGTGTTGATTTCTTGAATTATATGAACCCTAGAAATTTGGGGTTTTGATGTTCTTGATCTTAAATCCGAAATTAGGGTTTCAAATGATTAAATTGATGTTAGTTAAGCTTCAATAACATGGATTAATCATTCCATCATCATCATAAGCATGTTGTAAGTGTTAATTTTCGATTTTCATATAAACCTAGAAATGGGTATTTGTGTATTTGATTGAATTAAGATGAGTAATGTTAAATTGAAGCTTATAATACTTGTATAGTTGTTAGTTAATGTTAAATTCATGATTATAAGTGAAACTCTAAATTAGAATTGATATAATTGAATTATGATCATGAATTAAGTTATGGGTTTAGTTGATTCTTCATGAAGAGAAACTTGTAATCATGTTAGAATGAGTAGTTGATATTTGAATTGTGATTATAAGCTAAGCCTTAACTTGAATTGATGAAATTTATTAAATTGTAAACTAGTTATTCAATTGAGTCTGATGAGCTAGAATTTGATGATTAAAGATGATTGTGTAAGCTTAATTGCTAAGTATTCGTTAGACCTAATATTGAGTTTTTGATGAATTGTTGATATTGGAGGTTAATAATTGTGTTAAAGGTCTAATTATGTTAGTCTAACATGACTAAAGTAATGTGATCATAATAATCATAAACTTGATAAGTAAGTTTGAATTGTGTTGGTAATATGGTTATTTATAATATTGGAATGATGTTGTATAGATTTTGAGATAAGTAACTAACTTGTGTAATTCCCTTGTATTCTCAGATTTCGAGAAGACTCAGTGACATTAGACTACTGAGTGGACAACTGAGGTATTTGGTGAGTGGATTCTAATCCTCAGTGTGATTTAGTTGTAACAGGTTTGGTTACAACGGGTAATCGTATTATTACTGCTTTTTAATTGCCATGATAGAGTTGGTTTAATAGTAATAATACTGTTGATAGACTGTTTAGTCTGAAATGATGCCATAATGAGTATGTGAATATGTGATCACGTGATATAATGCCTTTGTGCATTGAGTTATTGAGGTCAGCGGGTGCTGGGCTTAGTTGCTATAGTCGGACGACAGGAATTTCCTTGTACATATCGTTAATAGGAAATTAGGTCGTGTGAAAATAGTAACAAGCTATCGGTAGATTCTGTATAGGCCAATACAGATTGTTGATAAGCGTCGCTTGGTGGGCCACCGCGGCTGAGGGTGCCACAAGGACCACCGATCCTCATTGTTGATATGTGATGTTGTTGAATTGTTGCATTGTTGACAAGCTGTATGTATTGTGTACTGAAATGTTTAAGATTAGTTGGTGTACACAAAGTTGTTATGCTAAGTTAGACTGTTGATTAACTATCTACTCACTTAGCGTTATGCTAACCCCCCACATTAACACTTCTTGCAGGTTATAGATTTTATCGGGTGGGCAAGAAGTTGGACTGAAAGGAATGTTTGACCAAGCCTACTCTGATATTTGTTTATACAAATTAATGTTATTCAGCAGTTTGGAAGTAACACCCATTTTAATAAACTATGTTTTAAATTTTGTTGAAATTGAAATGTAACTTGGTTTTGTTTAAAGTTGGACTAACGCTTCCGGATTTATTATATTTAAATGATGAAAAAAATGAGGGGTGTTACACTATCCCAAACAATCCTAAGTTTGTTTATAACATCCTCCTTATTGGTCTGGTAAGTCCCCTATTTAATTGATTATTTAATTGTTTTAGGAATTACCTGATTATTTGTTTTACTGTGAAACTTAAATAAATAGGTTTCAGAACTTATTGTGAATAGTAAACTATTAGTTGTTTTAAATTATTATAGATGACGGTAAAATAAAATAATATATTCGCAAATGTTTTCTAGGTTCCAGACAATAGATTTAGGACGGGTATAAAATTATACTCATTAATGAGTGGAGTCGGTTAGTGAACCGACTTTCAAACCCTTATGTTCTCAAAATTTATTCATTCTCACATTTGAAAACTCTCAAGCTCACTAACACCATAACCAAATTAGAATCAAGCTAGTGTTTCTGTGATTTCGATTTCGAAACAGCAACATCATCATCTTCATCATATCACCTTCATCTCCATCACAAAAGTGAGTTTAATTTTAAGTTATATGAAATGGGTTTTGAGTAATTGAACCAAATTAAAGCTTGTTATGTTGCTATTTGGTGTTATTAGGTGGTATATGATGTTAGTAGATGTATTAGAAACCATAGAAACAGAGTTTCTTGAGTTTTGGTGAGATTTGGTTCAAATTTTTGGTTCCAGCAGCGAAACTCGCAGAACCCAGTTCGTCCTGCGAACTGAGTTCTTGTTGCGAAGCGAGTTGAGTTCTGGCGAAGCGAACTGAGATTTTGCGAAGTGAAATGTTGCGAACCGAGTCGCTGGGAAACGAGTTGGATCGCTGTGCGAACTGAGATTTATGCGCTGCGAACCGAAATGTTGCGAACCGAGTTGACCTGCGAACCGAGATCACTGCGAAATGAGATTTTTAAAAACTTTTTGTTTTGCAAATTTTGAAAATGCGTATTTTCGGAGGTAACGGACAGATGACAATTTCATTAACTCGGAGTGGGTTGAAATTCGCATGGTCAATCGGAAACGGCCTAATGTTCCCGGCTCTATTCTAAGAGTCTAGGCAGTTTTTGGCCATTCGGGGTCATCTAGGGCCCGAAAACGGCATTTTTCAATTTTTGAACGTCATTTCGGGATTTTCTAATTTCATTTCAATGAACTTTTGTTTGCCTAGACTTCAGGGATTACCTGATTGGATAAATATGATATAACGATGATTATGGAACGAATTTCTAAATTATATTTGATTTTCTGTTTCAGATCAACCTAAGACTCAGTGATATAAGAATCTTGAGAGTGGAGACGTCAGAGGTATTGGTGAGTGGATTTAGAACTCACCTTTTGATTTAGTTGTAACTGTTTAGTTGCAACAAGTAAACGTAGATATGTTTATTAGACTGTTTAGTCTTAATTACTGATGTTAATCTATGTGATATGTGTACCTCTGTGTATCAGTGTTATTGAGGTCAACGTGTTAGTTGGGCTAATTGGTTATTGTGTGAATTACTCAGGGTCTTGATTCATTCGTTGTGTGTAGAACCTGTGTTTGATTATAATAACCATTAACTATCGGTCTCGTCCGTTATGGCCATACGGATATGTACGATAAGTGTTCTTGGGGAATCCCCGGGTATTATGATATCCCAAGAGCCACCGATCCTCATTGAAATATGTTTGTTTACGATTAATTGGTGTAAACTCATGGTTAAGATAAGTTGAATCGTGTGTGATAAATCTATTCACTTAGCTTCGTGCTAATCCCTCATATTACTTCCTGCAGGTTTTGAATAGATATGTGGGTGGACAGGAAGTGGATGCCTTTGGCAGGGAATGTTTGACGAATGTGAACTCTGATGTATTTTGATAAATTAAAGTTTGGAACTATATAATACCCCATTTGTGTAATATGTGTAATGTGGTTTCAATAGTTTTAAACTATTGTGTATCGGAGTTTGAAAAAGATTATACACTTTTTATGATATATATTAATAAACTATGTTTTTAAATCAACGTTTTCAACTTAAATTGTATAATATTCATATACTGAATGAGGGGTGTTATATTGTTCACTTACCAGCTAATTCATTGAAGATTAATTTGTACTCTTAACCAAACAACTTCCATAACCAAGATGTAAGCCTGTTGCACTATCGAGAAGTTGTTCCGTATTACTATGGACCATTGGACAGATGAAGTATGGTTAAATGACAATCTGTTCCGAAAATGACATATATGCCTAATGTGATAGGAGCCTAGGAGGCACCTTATCCATATTTTAAGCATGTAAAAAACATGCAAAAAATGAAAAAAACGAAGAAGACCATGTCGAGTCAAATACATGTCCATATAAGTTGAACTGTCTTTCATAAAATGGTCGATAAGTTTTAAGTTTGAATTATACAAATCTATACTGTCTAGTGAGCCATAAATATATATATATAGACTTGGGATTCTGTGAGAATAAGGAGATTCCGTGAGAACAGTGAGAACACATCTCATCCTTCCATTTTTTGATCAAAAACCCAGATTTTGGAGGTGGAATTTTTGTAAATACATTGAATTTTGATTTTGGAGGCTTCACATAAGAATTGCTAGGTGAAGTTTAAATTTTTTTGCTTCACAATAATTTTAACATGGTGAAGTTTAAAAAAATATATTTACTTAATCTCATTAAAATTCTGAGAACTTATACAAATAAAAATTTATAGCATTATAACCTTATATTAAGAAAAATAATAATAAACTTAATCTCACAAAATGATGTGAAGCTAAAAAAAAAAAAACTTCACATAAGCAAAATGATGTGAATCTAAAAGAAAAAAAAACTTCATATGAGCAAAATGATGTGAAGCTAGAAAAAAAAAAGCTTCACATGAGCAAAATAATGTAAAGCTAAAAAAAAAACTTCACATGAGCAAAATGATGTGAAGCTAAAAAAAAGTTTCACATGAGCAAAATGATGTGAAGCTAAACAAAAAAAACTTCACATGAGCAAATGTGATGTGAAGCCTCCAAAATCAAATTTCAAAGTATTTACAAAAGTGTCACCTCCAAAATCAAGTTTTTTGATCAAAAAATGGATGGCTAAGATGTGTTCTCACCGTTCTCACGGAATCCTCTTGTTCACACAAGAACCCAAGCCTATATATATATATATATATATATATATATATATATATATATATATAGGGTAAGGTTCCAATGAGAACACTTCAAAAATAAGAACGGTAAGAACACTTCATAAATGCACAATTAGCGAACAAAATCATTAGATTCACACTCATACATCTCAAATATGTGTAGAAAAATTGATTAGAATAGATTTGAACTTTCGAAAATACACAAAAATCAAAAAAACAATTGATGCACAATTATAGAGATAATCGTGCATCAATCGTTTTTTTCGATTTTTGTGCATTTTTAGAAGTGTGCATTTATTTTTCTTTGCATATTTGAGATGTATGACTGTGAATCTAATGATTTTTGTAGGCTAGTTGTGCATTTATGAGGTGTTCTCACCGTTCTTATTTTTGAAGTGTTCTCATTTGATCCAAACTCTCTCTCTCTATATATATATATGTATATAAGCCAAACTTAAATCTATTAATCAAGTAATCAAATATTATGAAAGATTGTGTAATGCAGTAAGGAACTGAATTTTTGATGAATGGGAAAAAAGAAGAAAGGGAAATAGAATGGTGAAAAAGAAGAGAAGATAAAATATACTTTTTGTAAATTTTAATTTGTATTTTCGAGTTGAAAAAAGAAGAGAGAAATTTAATTATCCTGTGTTCTCGAGTTGGAGAGAAATAAAAGGAAGTGACGCTTTTATAAGTGTGTAATACTTTATTTCTTTCACTTATTCCCACTTTCTGAGAAAGGATAGAGAGAGAAAAATTTAAATCATTCTCTTCACACTCTTTTCTATTGACATTGAAAACTATGGAACACCACCTTATTTTGTATTTTTTTTTTAATTCTCTTCAGACAAACTCAGGAGCGTAAGGAACGCCAAGAAAGATTGCTTAAGATATGAAAATACTTGATCCCAATCTCTCTTATCTAATATAAGAAGAGGTTAATTACTTAATCTCTCCTTAAATCAAACCTTCAGCACTAATCTCCCTCTTCCATTGCCCTAATCCTTATTATTATGACCATTGATTGTATTTAGACTAGTGATTAATTAAGTTTAAAAATATTAGACCCATTTTTGGACATATACGCCCTTCTAATGTATAACACCCCTCTTTCTATACAATAATATTATATTATTTTACTCGGAAGCGTATATTACAAAATACATTTCATTACTATATATTAAATATTATACATAAACAGTTTACATATTCAAAACACACCAAATTCAGACTGTTTAAAATTACATAAGACGGGGTATTATATATATATATATATATATATATATCACAAAAACAAGGTTTATACAAAACCATATCAGAGTCACAAGTCGTCAAACTTTCCCTGCCGAAGCATCCACTTCCTGATCACCCACATAGTAAACAAAATCTGCAGGAAGTTAAAGTAAGGGATTAGCACAAAGCTAAGTGAATGAATATAACACCCCATCTTGTATAACATTATTTAAATGTATTTTACATCGGAAGCGTAAGTCCAACCAAATATTAACAATTAAATTATAGAACATTATGTAAACTAAACCATAATATTTCAAAAACTATAGTATATCTAAAATGGGTGTTATTTAATTCCAAATACAACTTTAAGTTATCAAAGCAATATCAGAGTAAGCCTGGTCAAACATTCCGTCCTGAACAAACTTCTTGTCAATCCCGTTATATCAAAACCATAACCTGCAAGAAGTGGGGTGGTGGGGTTAGCTCAAAGCTAAGTGAGTAGACATGTAATCAACAGCCCAACTTAGCATAACAATTTTGTTTACAGCAAATCATCGTAAACAAATAACATCACAGTAAATCGATAGTTCTTGGGGAAACCTTCAGCCAAGAATACCAACAGTAAACACATAATATCAATGAGATAACATCTCAATACAATGAGGACCGGTGGTTCTTGAGATATCATAATACCCAGGGATTCACCAAGAACACTTACCACAATCTGTATGGCCAATACAGAATAGACCGATAGTTTGGTACTAATCTCATACGACCTAATTTCCTATTAACGATAAGTATAAGGAAATTCATGTCATCTTACAATAGTAACCAAACCCAACCAATAGATTGACCTCAATACTGATGCCCGAAAGCCAAATATCCAGTGATCACATATTCACATACTCAATCAGGTCAACATATTAGACTAAACAGTCTACCAACAGTATTATTACAACTAAACCATAATCATCATGGTAAACTAAAACAGTAATAATACATTTACCCGTTGTAACCAAACCTGTTACAACTAAATCACACTGAGGGTACAGATCCACTCACCGATAACCTCAGTCCCACTCAGAAGTCTAATATTACTGCGTCTTCTGCTGATCTAAGAACATATCAAATAATGAGTTAGTAACTCGTCCCATATCAAATAACTCATTTTATTAAATAATATCAAGTTATAATCAATCACTAAGTGGTAATATCAATTATAACTACTCGGTTAAATCTCAATATACAATGTCAACCTACAATTCATAATCAAGTAGTAATTACCAAGCATAACTACTTTAAAAACATATTTACCTAAGCAGGTAAATCCTTGAGGTCTAAAGAATCAAAAGTTCAATACGGAACATAATCAAAAAGTCCCGAAACAAGGTTCTAAAACCGAAAAATGCCATTTTCGACCCCTAGATGGCCCCGAAAGGCTTAAAACTGCCTAGGCTCTTAGAATAGAGCCTGGATCATTAGGTCGTTTCCGAGTGATCATGCGAATTTCAACCCAATCCGAGTTAATAAAATTGTCACCTGTCCGTTACCCCGAAAACACTTACGCGTTTTCAAAATTTACAAAACAAAAACTTTAAAATTCTCGGTTCGCAGTGGTCTCAACTCGCACAATCAACTAGGTTCGCAGGAACTCAGTTCGCAACGAAATGAACTCAACTCGCAGAGCTCAGTTCGCAGAGCAAAACTCGATTCGCACCGCAGCAACTCGGTTCGCACAGCCAACTTGGTTCGCAGATCTCGGTTCGCTGTGCAACATTTCAGTTCGCACCACAGCAACTCAATTCGCATCGCAACTTCTCAGTTCGCAAGACGAACTGTAACCTGCGAACTTCGCTGTTGTTCAAACCCAGACTCGATTTTCAAACTCAAGATCACAAAAAACTCAGGTTTCCAATGTTTCTAATACTTCAATACATCAAATAATATCTTATAACATGAAGTATCCACTTTTCAAGCTTCAATTCTCATAATTACAATAACCCACATAAACTCAATCAAAATAAATCCAATAATCAACTTACTCTTTGATGAAGAATGAAGAATTTAAATGATGATGATGATTTCGATTCTTGAATTGAAATTAACTTGATGTTTTCTTGTTTCCTGGTTTAATCGCAAGAAGTACAGGGACAATTCATGTGTTTGATGTTTTTTAAAATGAAAGAGCAGGAGGATTAGAACAATATAGGTCGGCTCCTCCTCTTGGACCGACTCTGTATTTGTTTAATTTTAGTCCCCTTTTAAATCTACTTTCTGGAACCTAAAAAAACATTCGCGAAGACAACTATTTTATTTTACCGACAACTTTATTTATTTAAAACAATTAATAATTTACTATTCATAATAAGTCATTTGACTTATTACCTTAGTTTCAAAATCAAACAAATAATATAAATATTCCTAACACATTTAAATATTAATTTAAAGTTAAGAAATTACTACATTGCCACTAGGCCATTAAGGAGGATGTTACAATTAATTTATCATACACAATTCAACTTAGCATAACAATCTGTTTACAGCAAATACTAGTAAACACATTCTTTTTCAATGAGGATCGGTGGCTCTTGGGATATCATAATACCCGGGGATTCCCAAAGAACACTTAACGTCAATCTGTATGGCCAATACAGAATATACCGATAACTATTGGTTATTAAACTCATACACAAGTCTCAAACACAATAAATGAATCAAAACCTGTGTAATTAACATAATAACCAAAAAGTCCAACTACACGTTGACCTCAATAATCTGATACACATAGATTCACATATCACGTAGATTCATAATCAATAACACAGATTAACAATCGTATAATCAATCTACGTATACTTGTTGCAACCAAACAGTTACAACTAAATCGAAGGGTGAGCTCTAAATCCACTCACCGATACCTCTGTCGTCTCCACACTCAGATTCTAGTCACTGAGTCTTTGGGGTATCTGAAATATCATAAAACACACAAGTTAATAACTTGTCATCGATCAATAACTTTAATGAAATTATAATGTTATACACTTAATCGCACCACTATGAACATGTTATCTAATAACCTTACAAACATATCTATGTATTGTGAATATAACACAAAATGAAAACTGATTTAATCTTGTTTTAGTCCATAACCGATCGGCTGGCTGATCATAGCCGATCGGCTAAACCTTTATACCCGCACGACTAACGTTTACATTTTTCCTCAGGTCAAGTTCTATGGTCATTTTGGTCTAGCTTAGCAGTTCGGCTAAAAGAAGCCGTTCGGCTCAAGCACATATACCCGATCGGCTTGATTAGTTAGCCGATCGGCTACCTGGTCCAGACCCAGAAACATTGGTCTGTTCATCAATTTGCAGCTCGAACTAAAGTCACCAATTCCTATCTTTCACATACCAATTCATACAAACAACGAATTTAACTTTAAATAAGCATCATACTGCAACTAGCATCCTCAAACAACATCAATTGACAACATATATCATTAATCAATTCACTAAAGTTCATATTTAACTTAATCTCACAACACAAGTTTATCAATAAACACAACACTTACACTTTGAAGAAGATGATGATATCTATAAGGATAGAGAACTCAAGAATTCAACTTCAATCTTGATTTAAGCTTACTTATAATTTAAGTGTATGTGTTCTTATGATGATGAAGGAGTTAGGGTTTCAAAAGAAATAAAGATTTGAGGAAAATAACAAAATCGGTCTCCTCACTTAAGCTGGCTCCATTACTTTAATTATTTTGGGTATTTTATACCCGTCTAAAATCTATTGTCTGGAACCTAGAAATCTTTCGCGAGAAATATTACTTTCTGATACTGTTAACTATAGTAATTTAAAACAAGTAACAATTTACTATTCACAATAAGTTCTGGGACTTATTTATCTAAGTTTCACAATTAAACAATAATATTAAATAATTTCTAAAACAATTAATTAATCAATTTAAAATTAGAAATTACCAGGCTAGTGGAGAGGATGTTACAGATATTTAGCCTCTTTTTCTTTTTACTAACTACTTAGTGGGCCAAAATCTGATTACGAAGATTATATCTTATAATTACAATCTAAATCTATAATAAAATTATTTATAGGTTCAATAATACACTTGGTTATCTGATCTCTTCTTTTTTTAACAGTGTTTAAAAGTTTTCCGTTTGACCCTTTAGAAATAAAACATTAAATTAAGCATTCATAATTAAATGGGTTGACATTGCCACCTTTACTAACTACTAACTGATGTTGAACATTTTTTATGTTGTAGTTTGATAAACGTCAAAATTGTACTATATTTTAGTACTAATTTACCCCGTGTTTGATAGATTTCTAATACATTTTATGTGAATAAGATACTCATTTCGTTCATATTTGCATTTAGGAGTTTAATCGGAGCTTGGATAAAAAAGAAACAGAAAACGAGCTTATTGCGAAGAAAAGTTGCTAAAAGAATATAGCATTGGATAAGAGAAGATTGGATCGGAGTAAAAGATGATCGAATGGTGATGTAAGTCCCTAGTACGTGGATCGATAACGAGGTTATCTTAGGTATTAAGGTGCGGAATTCCTCAATACTTGGTTCACGGTATGTGAACGGTTTTTTTCGCAAGATAATAGCGAATTGATTGATCAACAAGGTTTTGTATCGATTAATTAATGTTAATCGATCAATACCTAACCTTATGAATGCTTAGAATCGTTTTAGTTCTCTGGAAAAATGAATTGACAAAAGTCATTTACGGATTAAACCTAATTGAGTATTTATAGGTTTTAGTCAAACTCGATTCGCAGGTCGATGGGCTCTGCGAGTCGAGTTCAACTCGCAGCCCACGACCAAACCCATCTCGACTCGGTTCGCAGCTCTGCGAGCCCAGATCTCATCTCGCATGACTAAGTTCTGCGACTTGAGATCTCATCTCACAGACTTTAGTTTGTAACATCGTATTCGATATTCGTCTAACACTTTATCATACTAATATATGTAACGAATATTAATACCAAACTAATATCATTTACAAATCCAAATCAATTGTACAAACTTGATTACAATAATCACTAGTACTATTACAAGCTAGATCTGTTGTCACACATACATGTCTCAACAGACTCTCCCTTGACAATAGCTCTAGCGTCTATGCTATTATGTCTTCAAGTTGTCTTTGATTTTTACTCGTAAATCTTACTTCCAGCATAAATCTTCAATTTTATACAAGTCTTAACCATCATTTGATAATCACGTGCTAAATCACCCCATGCTACTGTCATCAAGATTCTATTTTCATTCAATTTTATCAAATCTTTCTTCGACATGTTCATTAGGTATCGATGGTCATAAACTCTGAAGATTTCTCTCTCACCACCTTCAACCTCATCATCAGATTCAACCATTACAGCTTCTCCAGTCTCTGAATCCACATGCTAACTCTTCATATTTTCCAAAATATCTTGTGGCATTGTCTTCAATGGAATCTGCTGTAAACACTTAACATATGGATAAATCTTCTGTTGGACCTTGATTATTTTCAATAATAACTTCTGTCCTAGATGGACTCACATGGTGTTCATCAATATTTGCATCTGGATCTACACCAATGTCTTGTACATTCTCAGGTACAGCAGTCCAATCTTCAGGTAGTAAAAATTCTCCTTCTTCAAGATCAAAATCAATTTCTTCATCAATTTCATCAAGCATATCACTTCCAGAGTCACTCAATTCTAGCATTTCCATATCTACACAAATCAAAAATTAATAATATAAATTCTTTTATTGATTTCTCTGAATCAATCTAAAAATTTCATTATTCATTTCAATTGTGTTAATATAACCAATCTATATAACTTATCATTCTTTTATTAATTACCTTGAATCAATCAAAGAATTCTTAAGTCTTATAAACACTTAACAAATATTAGTTAACTTTAAATTCTAATGCATTGTGAATAATCACCAAGCATTTAAATTCACTGTTAATTACCTTATATAATTTTCAAGACTTAATTGAACTGTTATATCGCAACAACTTAACTTTCAACTATATCTTTAAATTATATATCATTTGTCTAGTTTAAAAATCATACATATTTAACTTGTCAGTTATAAAAACCTTCAAGTCTAAAATGTCTAAGTTAAAATAAAATTTGACCGCTGAAATAAATCAGAACACACCGCTCGACTTCTCAATGAGTCGGAAGACTTTCGATCACTAATTTATTTAACTTTTCAAAATCAAATAACTTAAACAATTTATAATATATCTTACTTATAATAATAATAATCTCAATCCGAATATATTACAAAACTATTAAGTTATAATTATTCAATTACAATTATAAATTACAATTATAATTCAACTAAAATTCTAAGTACAAATATCTACACAAGTCTAAACTATCTTACCAGCTTCACTTGTACCCGCAGCACTTGTACCAGCACCATCACCACTAACACCAACACATGCAGACTCCCCCTGAATAATAGCTTGCTCACCAGTCTTTAAAGGACCAGTCGGCTCACCATCTTTCTGAGCATCGGGATCATCATCTTTATCATCTCTTCTCTTCTTAGCTAACTCATCCTCTTTGCAAGCTTCATGATATATCATTATCTCCCCCTGAGCAGACTGTCCTGAATGCACTCTCAACACCAAATGTTCTAAGTGTTCAAGCTTCAGTCGCTGGGCAGTAAAATCAGCAAGCAAAGTATCATGAGTCTTCAGCAGTGTCAAATGTGATTCACTGATATGAACCATCTGCTGAGCAAGAGAAACATTCTCAGCTAACAACCCTGGAATATTAGAAGTACTCTGTTCCAATTCCTTAACTCTTGACTCTAAGGATGTAATCCTTTCAACATCAGTCGTCGGAATGACAGATATCGTTGATGGTCCAGGCGGTGTCACTAAAGCAATGTATGATTCACGTGTGAGTGGTGGAATGGCTTGAGATAACGCTTCTTTGAGAAGACTAGCTGCAAATCTACTAGCTTTATTGGTCGGAAACTGAGCATCATGCACCAGTTTTGCAACTCCCTCCTCAACAGTCTTGGAGACCATTTCTGGTTCCACTGACTCAAGCAGTTTCTCAGCCTATAGAGTTAGATATAATTAAATAAGTAATTGTTACAGATAACACTGTCTCAATCTTTAATTAAATATCTATAATACTCGTAGTACTAAACGTTTATCTCATACCTCAGATGGTACAGATACTGGTTCAGTAACCACCGGTATCATCATCTCTACCTGGGATGTATCTTATACAACTGTCACAGAATTAACTGTCTCAGTTTAACTCCTGATAAACAACAAGTTAAGATTATCTAACTCTAAATAAAACATACCATCCTGAATGATCAATATCCTGGAACGCTTACGGCGTTGAGGAATAAGAGGTAGATTCTCTTCCTCAGTTACTTCGTCAATAATACTGAAGTCTAAATCGACTTCCTTAGCTTTCTCTTTTCCTTCAGTGCTGGATCTGGAATCATCCGAGATCGGTATCTAATATAACCAGCATCTGGAGGTGGAGAAGGAGTACTATCATCATCATCTGAAGCCGATTGACCATCACGGCCTCCAGATGGACCAACATCGAAATCCTAAATATTAAATATATTAAACATCTATGATTAGCTAAAAGCTCTATCATACAAGTTCTATATATTTATGATTAATCCGATAAATACCTGAGAAGGTAAACCCTCAGATCTATCAAGCTGTCTCTGCTCACCCTCAGGTCGAGTGACCTCTGGGTCTGCAGTCTCAGCTCCCTGATGATAATGATATTTATATTTTATAATCAGAACTAATAACTAATTAATGGAATATCTATAACATATGCATTATATAATAAAGTAATAATAATATATCAGCAAAGTACCAATATTACTATATAATTATAAAATTACCTCAGATTGTGCAACATAACTATCAATATCCCGTAGCAATGGATCTGTATCATCATAAATCTGTATCAAAACCTCATGTAGAACCTCAGCAGCTAGCTCAGGCACAACTTGTTGGCCTTGATGTTCATCCTGATGTAAAACATCCTCAATGAGTTCCTGTGACTCTGCTGCTGGTTGAGGTGAAGCTTGTTGTTGAGCTTGAGCTTGACCGTGAGCTCCGGCATCCATCCAACCATTGTTTGGTGGAGCAACATAATCAGCATCAAGAAAATGCCCAAAAAGATCAACAGCCTCAGGCTTAATCTCATCTTTACGCTTGGATAACAAAAAGCAAGCGTTGTAACCACGCAATCCGATGGTCTCAACTTGAAAATCAGCTGCATAAGCTGGCAAGTTTGGAACTTGAGCTCGAATCAGAAGCATGCAGAATCTAGGATAAAGAATAAACAACGTCCTAGCAGCTCCGGTGATCTGTCCTCTGAAGGACTGAAAGATATAAGAAGAAAAACTGTATGGTTTATTATAAACCAGTGACAGTACAGCTGACATCAACTCAGGACTAAGCTCATCTAATCCTGACTTCTTGTTTCCAAAAATAGATATTATAATAGTAAAAAGAAATCTTCACTGTCCTAGTACGAATGCCTTGATAAACTGGCGTCCTCTCCTAAGTCCTGAATAACCTGTACGACCTAGAGCTCCTTCGATAAAGTCAGCTGAATAAGCAGTCGGACCAGCTTCTTGCTCAGAAGTGCCTAGCTGCAGTAGCTGTCGTAAATCATCAGCAGTAAAAGAAATCGGATGCTGATTTACCGTCGTACGTATTGTAGGCGGATTAGCAGCACCATCATAGACAATGTTCATCCAAAACTGCGTAAGAAGGTCTTTGTTCAGTGGAGGTGACTCAGTGATAGCAAATCGAATTCTCGAACGTGCTAAATATGTCAAAATCTGCTCTAAACGCTCAGCACCACGCTCATTGACATCTAAATTCACCAAGATGTTGTGACCCTTCTCAAAAGATCTGTTAGCCATATCTGTAATTCAAAATTACACAAATAGCAAAAAGGTTAAGTTAACGAGCATTAGATAATTTACACTTTAACGTAGTATAATCAAAAAGATCATCAAACGTCTAAATATACTATCAACTAATAACATAATTCACTGAAACTTAATTGAATTGACTTTTCAATTATATTCTATAAATTATATATAAAGTTCGTTAGCTAAGAATAACAATTTGAGTTATCATACCGCCGATAAGTATCGGGACACGCTGCTCGACTACACTATGAGTCGGAAGACTATCGATATGAAATAACTTAAATTGTTAAGATATTACACATATTTTAACTTATAAACAAAAGTTCTTAAGTCTATATGTAGAAAAAATGATAACTTGTTAATTATTTGTAACCAAACGATTATCAAATCGAAAACAAGTTATAATTGAAAAATTATAAAATTTACTTAATTTTACATAGTCAACTGAAGTCAACCAAGTTAATTCAGTTCTCAAAGTCAAATTAAGTCAATTTTAAAATTAAAATTAAAAATAAAATTAATTAAATCTTTCAACTCGGTTCGCAGAAACCCTGCGAGTTGAATTCAAGTCGTTGTGGTCAACTCAAGTCAAACGAGTTGAACTCGTCTCGCTTCGATCAACTCAAGTCAAACGAGTTGAACTCGTCTTGCTTCGATCAACTGAAGTCAAACGAGGTGAACTCGTCTCGCTTCGATCAACTGAAGTCAAACGAGTTGAAGTCGTCTCGCTTCGTTCAACGCATCATCTCAATTCGTTGGAGCGGGCTGCGAAGCGAGATAGATCTCGGTTCGCAGGACCATCTGCTCAACGAATTCAAACATCAAATTTTCAATCTAATATGTTTCGAAGCGATTAATCGATTATAACATGTTCATTAACCATCGATTAAGCATTGTAAGCATGTTTTAGGTTTTCTAAATCACTAATTGATCAAAATCCGTGATAAACTAAACCGAAACATTCAAAAATGAAAACCGATCGATTTCTCACAAATTACACGGTGAAAAGTCATGAATCTTACTTCAATAGATGCGTAATGAAAAGATGAGTAAGTTCAACACCTGGTTCGTTTCGCCAAATTCACTTCGCAGAGGTGTGTGGATTCGGTTCGCAGAGTGAATAGGAAAGTGTGGTTCGGTTCGTTTAATTTGTTTCTTTTATACTATTACTCGATTCGCATGTTCCAACTCGGCTCGCAAAGATTGACTGGTCAAACTCGCAATATTAGTTTAAAATACGAATTAAATAAAAAGTATAAATTAAAACGTAATTAAATAATTATCTTCGTAATTATGTAGCCAAAACAATAAATGTTTTTGCATAGTCAACTTATACCACTATTAAAATGGCCTTAAGTCAAAATTCAAGTCAAAAATAAATAAATCGTTTTTCACTTGAAGTTGAGACATTTATTCAATACGGATATTAAGAAAACTAGTTTAATTTAATTCCAAAGGGTAAACACTAAATAAAACAAGAATACGAAATAAAACTTTCATTAATTCTAAGAAATAATTACAAAAGTTAAAATAATAAAACTACTAACATTCTAATAAATTAGCTTAATAGTAAACACTTAAAGTTTTAACTGCTTAGGGATCATATTAGAAAGAATAAGTTGTACTTAATAGATTGTAATAAGCCTAAGACGATTGTTAGTATACATACCTCATGAAATTCATATAAGCACAATAAAATCACAACTTTAATCAGTAATAAACTTATATTTATAAAATTATATCTTATGTACCTTTATCCACATGATATATCACTTTATTGATAAATAACTTATTATTTCTTATAATTCACAAAAGTGAATATTCAAATATCATAGACAGTTTAAGACGATTACCGATATTATGATCCACATAAACAAATTACACACAGATTTCTGAGCAAAACTTTTATTGTTAATGTGCACAATATCTAGTGTTTTCTACTATACAACATACTAAAGAATTCAAGTACAACACATAACACTGTATCTTGTATTAGCAAGGTAGAGATTACTAAATGATGTTCTTCAGAAGCATATAACATACACTTGACACGAGATACTTTGTATCTTTCATCTGTAAGGTAGAGGTTACTAAATGATGATTTTTCAAAACATATAACTCACCTTTTGACATTATGATACTTTGTATCATTTCAATTTTTTTATTTTAGATCACAATGCACGGCAGTACTATCATTCAACAATTAAGACATATGTCATACGTTATATAACAGATTACATAAGATACAACACATGAAATTTATACTTCTTAACTGCTCGGAAATCTTAGCATAACCTGCCTACCAATAAATTGTATGATGAAGCTGACTAGACTTAAATTTTTCTTATCACTTGTTAAGTAAAAGGACAAGTTATAATCAGTGGATATAGGTGTATAATAAGATAAATATAAGTGTAATCCTAGTTAAAAATCATTATTTTAGTGCAACTTATAAGAATCTACTAACACATCATACTTAATACTTAAGGTTATTATTCTTAGACTTATTCTCCTAATGTACTATCATTTCCCAAGTTTTTTACAGCTAAAAACTTAAAGCTTTTTCTAAAAGAACTTCGTTTGTTCTTTTATTGGAGGCGATTCCCCGCAGGTAACAAGCAATTGAATGCTATACGCCCCCCTTTTTTAATAAGTACTAACAATAACTACTAACTATTACTAAAATACCCTTGGAAGACTAATCACTCTGGATTTCTCATTCCATTCAGTTGAACCAATGTCTCAAATCTTGCTCTGTCGAACGCCTTTGTGTAGAGGTCTGCTAAGTTATCCGCAGTTGGAACCTTAACTAACCTTATCATTTTCTTTTCAGCACAGTCTCTAATAAAATGATGTCGAATATCAATGTGCTTAGTTTTACTGTGCTTCACAGGATTGTTGGTGATCGACATAGTAGATTCGTTGTCAATCATCATAGGAGTATTGGTTATATTTAACCCGTAATCCCGCAGTTGCTGTTGTATCCAAAGAACTTGAGAACAACAGCTGCCAGCTGCAACATACTCAGCTTCACATGTAGAGATGGCTACTGAGCTTTGCTTCTTGCACTGCCAAGATACTAATCGACCTCCTAAGAATTGACATCCTCCGATCGTAGATTTCCTATTTTGATTGCATCCTCCATAATCCGAATCAGTATATGCTACTAGATCTAAGTTTCCATCAATTGGATACCAAAGTCCCAGCTTCGGTTGCCCTTTGAGGTAACGAAAGATCCGTTTAACAGCCTACATATGTGACTCTTTCGGATTGGCCTGATATCTTGCGCATAGACAAACAACAAATATAATGTCAGGTCTAGAGGCAGTCAAATACATTAGTGATCCAATCATGGCCCTATATAGAGTAGGATCCACATCCTGATCACTCGATGTATCCGGACCTAGTTTGTGATTAACTGGAATCGGAGTATTGTAGACTTTACTGTCATCCATCTTAAAGCGTTCTAATAACTCATAAACATATTTAGATTGATGAATAAAGAATCCATCATTCATTTGGTCAACTTGTAACCCTAAGAAGAATTTCAACTCTCCCATTGCAGTCATCTCAAACCTTTTTCTCATGACTTTCTCAAATTCTTGACACATCTTTTCATCAGAAGATCCAAAGATAATGTCATCAACATAAACTTGTACTAATAGAAAATCTTTCTTGTTCCATTTTACAAACAATGTACTATCAATTGCTCCTCTTGTAAATCCATTATCAAGTAGATATGTTGATAGTGTTGCATACCACATCCTCGGTGCTTGATGTAATCCATATAGAGCCTTATTCAAACGATATACTCTATCTGGATACTCATGATCAGCAAACCCTGGAGGTTGAGCTACATACACCAATTCTTCCACTTTGCCATACAAAAAGGCACTCTTAACATTCAACTGATAAACCTTGATATCATAAAATGATGCAAATGCTAAGAATACTCTGATTGCTTCTAGCCTAGCAACTGGTGCAAACACTTCGTTGTAATCTATGCCTTCTTGTTGATTAAAACCTTGAACCACTAGACGTGCTTTATTGCGAGTAATGACTCCCTGGTCATCTCTCTTACACTTAAATACCCATCTAGTTCCAATTGGATATTCTCCCTTTGGTAGGTCAACAAACTCCCAAACTTGTAATTTTGAGAACTGTTGCAGTTCTTCTTGCATAGCTTCAACCCACGAGCTTTCTTTGAGAGCCATTTGCACATTTTTAGGCTCAACTTGTGAGATAAAGCATGAATATAGACATTGATTAGGAATCCCTGTCTCTTTCATAGCAGTATACAAGCTTTCTAAATTTTCAGAAGTACTAGCTTTAGATTGAGTCCTAGTTTGAACAGAAGTATTAATATCACCGATGATGTTTTCAACGGGATGATTCTTACTCATTCTTGTAACTGGTATATGGTCAACTATTAACTCATCTCCTAAGTTAGTACCAATCTCTTCTAATGAAGGCATTTCTTCTGAATTTGCTGAAGAGATCTTTAAATGGTTCAAAGAAGTAAGCACATCATCAAACGTTGTTTGAAGATCTGTTGATGTTTGTTGATGCATATTAGGTGTCTGTCAGTTGGTCTATCGAGTTGTAATAAGTGTCGTTAGTTGTGAAGTGAAATATATTGTTTTTGTTATATGCGACACTTAAGTTTTAGGTTAGGCGTCACTTGCCTTAGTGACGCATAGCGTCACTTAGGTAAGTGACGCATGAAGGCGGCCACATGCGACACTTCCACAAGTGACGCATGTCGGCTGAATTTTAGTATAAATACAAACCTACGGGTTTTCGGCTGGGGTTGACGAAACCCTAGCACCATTTGTCGACTAAGCAATATTGTAATCGTTTCCAATTCATAATACAAGCTAATATCTTCGTTTACATTGATAATTACTTTTGTTTTCGGTTTGTGTTTATTGGTTATACACGCAATTGATTGATTCCGCCTTTCAATTGTAATCAATAATCATCTAGATCCACGTCATAGGGTACTCTCAACACAAATAATGTAGAAACTAATTATAATCGATTAATACCTTCGCGAATCAACCGAAAACGTTCAAAACACGATCCGAAACCGTCGAAACCTTGATTCACGGCTCTGATACCACTTGTAGGTTCCCTTATCTCTGATCTACCGGATCGTTTAATCAACCAAACGTGCAGAATCCGTTTGGTTAGCGATTATTGAACGAATAAACAAACACACGATTTCTATAACGTTTTCTTTGTATTCACAATTGAGTATAAACGTTACAAGCTTTTTCTCCTCTCTCTCTCACACACAAAATGCCTCACACACTCTCTCTCTAATGACCAACCCTAAAACTGAACCATAACTCTCTATTTATAGGTTGTCCAAACCCTATAGCGACACTAGCCAAGTGTCGCTATATGCGACACTAGCTAAGTGTCGCATAAACAATTATTTTGTGTATATATTCTATTTCACTATTCATTTACAAACTTGCATATACACACTAAACACTATACATACGCAGACTAATTGACTTTGACAATTACAAACGTTTGACCAACTGACTGACACACAAAATGCACCAACAAGATCCTCTTCAGAATCTTCTGTTTCTTGATACTTATCCTTTGAAAATTGTTGAGACCCACTTGAAGAAGCTTCATTTGAGTCATCAGTTGTCCTGATTCTAGAATTCAGAACACTCGATGTTGAAGACAAACCATTGTCCAAGTCTCCATTCAA